>JASANV010001542.1:0-131481 GCA_030849715.1 Trypanosoma mega | reverse complement strand
TTGTTACTGTCATTTTGGCGTTTGTGCTTTAGAGGAGCAGGCAAACAAAAGGTCAACAACAAGGACATTATTTGTGTATTTGAGTTACTATTTTTATGTATGAATATTTCCCGCTGTTTTTTGGAATGCGTAGAGTGAAAAGTGCCACGACTTTCTTACATCATCAGAGCGAGCCGTGCGGAGCTCTTTTTCACATGTCCGTTCAATGAATACCGAAAACCAAAGAGATGCACGATAATTAATACGTGTCTTTTTTTATTTTCCTATTTTGTGATTTTAATTTTTGTTTCTTCTTTTTCGATGTAGCTACCATTATTCTTTGCTTAAAACGTCTTGTCAATATGCAAGAAATTTCTTTTCGTGTTTAGTGACCACGAAAGGGAGAAATGATGTCATTTTTGATATTGCGTTTTAATATGTGGAAAGAGGTTACGAAAGAAAAACTTTTGTTTTCGTATAGCATATTTGGAGGATCTGTGGTTTCTTTACTTGTGTGTGAATCTGTCTTTTTTTACTTTTTTTTTTGCAGTGTGGCTTTCTTTTTCATGAGAAGTAAATGCTTTGTGATAGTTAGAAAGAGTTAAGCAATAAACGTTAGCAAAAAAAAAAAATGTTAGAGTAATATAGGTTTATTGCATGTTGTGAAGTTTATAGGACTTTTTTTCGTATGATTATTTTAATCTTACTTTTTTCTGATAGTTATTATTATTATTATTAATTTTTTTATAATGGACGATGCTTTTGGTTGGTTTTGTCTGTTTCTTTGGCGGACCTTTTTTTGGTTACGGTAATTATGCATATTTTTAATTCTGTTCTTTTGCTTTTTATATTTGTTAATATTGCTCGATTGTAAGAGTTGAGTATTTGGACTTTAGAATACTGAAGTGAAAAACTGGAGACTTGGTGAGTTTTTTTTTTTTTTGTCTTCAGGTTAGCAACATAAAAGAGCACTAGCTTGACAAAAATGACAGGTTGTTTGGTATTTTTTTTATGGTCAGAAAGAAGAAGTACTTTGTTGTTAAATTGTTGTCGTTGTTGCGTTTCAACATTCACATGCATGTACTCATTGGAGGAAGACTCTTTTATTGTTTGAATTAATTTCTTTTTTTTTTTGTCTTTTCATGTAAAAAAAAAAAAATAGAAGTAGTCGACAGCTAAGATTTGCAACACCAGCCACAACAAAGAGATTAACTTTGAATACTAGAAACATAAAATTTTTTTCAAAGTCTCTTTTCTTACTTTTTCTCGACATATAGACATTCTTATACTTTTACTTCTTTGGTAAAGGTATAAGTTTTTTTGGATAAAAGATAAAAATATCTGATCAAAAAGAATTAGAATACACACGTTTCAGCACATCCATGGTTTTCGCTTTTCGATTTCAAGGAGGTGTACGTTTTCAACGCGTCAGAAAGGGAGTGAACCACGCAAACCGTTCCACCAAAATGACCTCACTTTCTCTTTTCGCCTTATTTCTCGCAGGATTGTCGATGTGCCTCCCAACTTCAACGGCGATTGATGTCATTGTGAATCCTCCTGTGCCGCTTCTCAACGTCCCATTTAACGTGACAAGCACATCACTTCATCAAGGTGACAATCTTTACCTTTCTTTAAGCCCTTTGTGTGACACCTCCCAGCTTGTTGGATCAATATGCCCTTTACCTGAAAGTCGGAACTGTGAGTTTGTGGTAAGTGCAAAAAGTGTTGGTGTGAGTGCACAGTATGACCGTGAAGTACCTCTACTGTATATGTGCTCAAGTGCAACAAATCCGAATTCAATCGGTACAGTTCAGGTGAGTGTGATTGACGCTATGCCACGCTACGTATTTCCGGGAACTTCTTTTTCCCTGACAATAGGTGCCGCCACACCAACAGGGACAATAATTGGATTCTTTGTGGATGAGTGCAAAACGGCTATTACTGGAGTACAGTCTATCACTTTGCAAGAGGATCATCATGTCAATGTGCAGATACCATCAGGGGATATTGTGCGCTTGTGTGCACGTATACCACTCGGGGGGGGTGATTTTTCGGCATATCAGCCTGCAGCGGCGCTTCTCATTGTGCAACCCTTTTCTGTACAGAGTACCTCGGCACTTCGACATACAACACATACATATCTCCTAGAACCATTTAATCAAATACCATTCGTCAGTTTTTCGTCATCACCTACGTGTGAAGTGCTTCTTCAGGATCCAGTCAGTGGTTACATGCTGCAAAGCGTGGCGCTTCCTATTCTTGTACCAAAAGGAAGTTATTACCTTTGCACTGGATTGCCTTATTATAAGTCTACCCGAGTGTATGTTCCAGGACAGAATGTCGTATCTATTCGAGAGTACGGCATACAACCACACACGATGTATGCAAACGCGTTGACTACCATGAAACTTACCTTGGATTCGACAAGTGCGGGAAGTACTGCTGCGTTATTCCGCTCCTCTGACTGTACTCAAAGCCCTATCATTGCTTGGACCACAAGTATGCTCTGGACAGTGACGACACCTGGAATATATTATGCATGTGTACGAAGTGGTGGTTTAACAGAAACCGCGGCTTTAGCAACGAACATCACAGTTTTAAATGGTCCTTCCGTGTCCTTCTCTCGCACCCCGGCAATTCGCGGGCTTAATGTTGTTGTCAACCTTATTCGTGATAGTTTCAATGGAATAATAGCAGTCGGTGTTGCGTTATTAGCAGATTGCGCGTCCGTTGTTTCCAGTGGTGTGACGACAAACACGGGCAGAACAGCTACCTTTCGTATTCCTGAAGATGCACTGTCGACCATGTCTCTTTGCGTTTCTACACCTCGTCCCGTTTTCACACCAGAAGGTGAAGATGGGGATAAGGGATTTACATATGCTCTTACAACCATTGAGACGCGGCAGTATAATCTCAGTTACGGACCAATTTTCACAGGGCATGCACTTTCTTTTACACTGGATAACTCTGTACTTTTTAACAAGGGCTCACAAGCGAAATTCACCCAGGGCAGTTGCGAAGAAAATGGGATTAGTAACTCCTTTGCATTGGGTCCGGATGTAAGTGTACTTGACGGGGTGATTTTTCCCGAAAGTGGCGGGTACCTGTTCTGCATTGCAGAGGAAAATGCTGCATTTTTCCGTCTTCAGACGGTAACTTCGTATGGTCCTGCAAAGTTGAGCACGAATTCTATTTTGTTAGGCATCCTCACTACAGTCAATATCTCCATGGTACCGCCTAATGCACCAGTAAGCATCGTTGCATCGAATAATTGCGATGTAGCTTCTACTCCCATTGCTACTACAACTGCAAATATATCTGGGGTGGCTCTTATAGAGCTTTCATTCAGTTCAGAGACAAACCTAACTGTTTGTGTCGGTTACCGCGGTAGCAACGCTCAGGCAGATTGGAGTACACGGATTGCGGGAATTCTCACTGTCGCTCGACCGAAGGCACTCCCTATTGCTGTTGTAGTTGGGCAATCCAATCGAGTGAATCTTGCCGTACCAGACAAAATGTCCTTGGTGGGCTTCAAGGCGTACATTACAGGTGAGGCATCCTGCGGAGCACCTCCATCCACTGGCACTGTGGCAGTCGTGATACCAAATAAAGGTTATGCGTTTGTATTATACCAACCGAGTGTAACCGGATCCCTTACTGTTTGTGTGGGTCTTGGTACCAATATATACATATCCGCAGGTACTATTACAGCTGTTACACCATTAAGCTTAACAGCAAGTCCTCCTACTGGTATTTTTGGCCTTCCTATGACTATACAATTTGGTGGTACCTCGCTGCAAGTCTTAAAACCGACACGTTATTTTGTGACAGACAAGCCAGGTTCTTGTGCACAGACTGATTCCACAGCACCACCAAACTACGGTTCTGGTTCTATGGATTCAACGAGTGGAAAGGCGGATCCTTTTGTGGTGAATACGAACGGGGATCTCACTCTCTGCGCAGGATGGGAGGATGAAAGTGGTACCTTTTTTATCTATGGTGGTCGCGTGGCTGTGGCGAATTTCACGGCTGTTTCTCGCTATGCAATTCATAGCAAGACAAATAATCTGGTAGGATACCCCATGCTAAAGGATTCCTCACTTTTTCTTGTCTCTTGCAATCCAGCATCTTTATGCACTGGATCTATTTCTCCCTATGTCTGCACCAGTGCGACAACACGGTTTTATACAAGTCCTATTCTTCCCCTTCAAGGTGCGGTGCTAGGGGAGTATGTCTTGTGCCAAGAGGATGCTGAGAAAACCGGTGCAGCTGCCTCTGATGTACTTGTGCATGTTGTGGACCCTTTTCTCGGAACACTACAAGACTCTGAGCTGCGTCAATACAAATCAATGACTGTTTTGTTGAGTGGCGGTGACCTCAGTTCACGGCAAACTAGCACGCAGATTTCAACCGTACCTGAAAACGTGGATTGTAATGCTGTAGATAACACTGAACGTGAAAACTTTCTCCTCCCCGCTGGTTCAAAGAGTGTGGAAATCACAGTGACGAAAATTCAGCCTTACATAAAGAAAGTACGCCTTTGTGTTGTAGCTTCACCAAAGGATTTTTTTACCGCTGGCATATTTGACCTCCTTCCATACATGACACCAGCTACTATTATTGCTGGTCGCAATATGGCTGTTCGATCCGGCCAGTATAAAGATGGTGTTGTGGCAAAACTTACCGTCACTTCAGATTGCAATGGGAATGCGATGAGTGTAGATCCGGTGCTTGTCAACAACTTTGTCTCTACCCTGCGCGTGGATGGATGCGCGAGCAGTGTGTCCGGTAAAACAACTCTCTACTACTGTGAGAGTGTCAATGGAGGTGGCTCATATGCCCTGCGTGGCACCATGGCATTGATTCGACTACAGAATTGCTCAACGGGTGCGGCGACCGGTGTATTACCTATTGCCGTTCCTCCTTCTCTTGCCATTACAGACTTTGGTCTTGACACGTCTCTCCTCATCTCTCGCGGTCTTGCAACGTCCACGGATTGTGCTCCACTTCTCAATGGTAATCAAGGCTATACGCCCAGCTACGAGGAGACAGCAAAGTTTTTTGTGTGTGCGAGCGCTAAGAGTGATCCAGGTTTCATTTTCACAACGGACAAGGCTTCTTTGACAGTGAAAAATCATGCCGCTTCACCACTTTCTTTGCCAAGCCTTCTGAGCTCTTATACCGTTAACAGCATCGCGCAGCAGTATGCAGTTACATTTTCGCTAAATTACGCCACGGCTAGCGACCAAACGTTTGTGAGCAATACAGTAACATGTGACAGTGTTGTTTTGAGCACCCCGGGACTTCATCAAACTCCACCAAGTGTCAGAGTAAGCTTTATAGACATTTCTGGCATGAAATACATTTGCACCAGCTCGTCCAACACATCCAAAGTGGTTGCTGTGGCAGTTTTCCTTGTAATGAACCCTCCAGTAGTGACAAGTATTGATCCTGCACTTGTACGTGGGGCTCCGTTTCGTGCAACACTGCAAATTCTACCAAGTGCTGGACAACCTCCACTTTACTCCATCGTTCCAGGTGCTGATGCTTCGTTTATTAGCGCGCCTTTTTACGTTTTCTCTTTTCGTGGCATATTTCTCTCGAGTGATGCTTGTGCGACTGTAGTCGCAGGTAGTGCGTCTATGAATGCGAATGTGGCAGGACGTGTAGCATTACCAACAACAGACATTGCCACAGGATGGTCAACACTCTCCCTTTGCGCTGGAACTCCGGCAGGAAATTATACAGTTGCGAATAATATAAAAATTTCCACAGATGTTATATTTCCGTCCAAATTTGTTCTAGGCGCTGACATAAATGTCTATGTGCCACTATCTTCTAATAATGTCTTGCACATGAGTCAAGATGATGACTGTTCGGATGTAAGCATGGTACCAGCATTTATTACAAATGATGAGGGGCGTGGAAATCTCTCATTTCGCCGTGCCTTGAGTGATGAACTCCCTCCATCTGGACTATGGGTGGTGTGCCAGGAGAGTGATACATCACCACAAGTAAGGAGTGTGACTCCTATAGGAAGATCAATACAAGATTTAAGGACTCAAAATATGGCGCTGCCGGCAGCAGTGAAGATGCGACCACTTGCCACAGTGGAAGCATTTAATCCAGTTTACTTTAATAGTCGTGGTTCAGACTTTGTTATTGGCACACCTGGTGTACTACTCTTACTAGACGACTTAAATACTTCATTTCTTCTCCCTGGATTCAGTACATCCAGGAGCTGTGCGGACAGGAGTACCGCGTACGGTACATGGACAGAAACAAGCGGCAAACGCATCACAGTTAAAGCTCTTGATGTAAGAACCAATATGTATCTCTGCGCTGTGGCCCCAATCAATGAATCTCTTCTTGCTATTCCCGCAAAAGGATCTCTCCACTTTGTGACACCGACTTTGACATTTCCATCTACGGTGTCTCAATGTGATCCGCTAACGCTGTCTTCATGCACACCTCCTGGAACGTCGCCGTCGAAACCTGTTATAAAAGCTATCGTGGGAGATTGTTGTAGTCTTGCTGATCGCGGTAATGTTGTAGGAACAGTTATGACCGATGATAAGGGTGGCAAATGCAGCCTTCAAATGAATCCTACAGCACTTACGAACTACCCAGCAGACACCACTTGTAGCGTATGTGTGTGGGATGCAGATGATACTTCCTTCTGCACTACTGTGGGACGTATAAAAACAACCTCAGACTCATGCTCTGATGCAAGTATTGCGACAAATAACACACTAAGCAAAGGTGCCATGATTGCTATTATTATTCTTGCTATTCTGTTAGCATTAATACTCGTTGCAATACTCCTTTTTTACATTAGGCGTTACTGCAGAAAGGATCGAGTCATTTTTGCCTATCCGGTAAGCTCCTCAGAGACAAGCCCATCAAACCTCCATGCGATGGTTCCCTTCTCAGAGGGTTCACTGGAACGAGCAAAGCGTGGAAGTCTTGTAACAACAGGTGGACGCAGCAGTTGGGGACAGGGACTTGTGGGATCTGACCGTAACCCACTCATCTTGCCCCCGGAAGGGATGACACTCAACTCCAGATCTATTTCTGGTTCTTCAAATCAATCGCAACGCAACCCTCGACGTGATCTCTGGGAAGGTATTGAGGAGGATGAGCGCGATCAAATTGCGCTGCAAGAGGCACGTGACCGGTACAATATACGTATTGCCTTTTCGGAGCGTCTCGAATGGCTTCGCATCACTGAAAAGGAACGTCAGTTGGAGGATGACTTTAGTGACGACGGCTACGATGCACATAATCCATCGGGCCAATGGCACAGCCTTCGTAGCAACCCTCTTAATCCTATGAATTCGATGGACCCTTTTGTGACCGTCCGTCAACCATCTGCCCCAGTCGACGATCAAGAGGTGGGGGAAGAGAAGAAGGGAAAGTCAGTGGCCGTAGAAGTAACTCCTGAAAAGGCCATTGGATGTGGGCTACACGAAATCTTCGCCCTACAAGAGTCACATCGGTCCGTTTCACTAAGCTCGGATGCAATGAGTTACACCATAACACAGCGCTTTTTTGATGAAGGGCGTGTCCTGCTGGAGCGTGAGATGGTGTTACGCCAACGCCTGGAGAACTGGGAGGAAGAGGAACGCCACGACCTCGTTGATGTGGAGTTCACACAGTTTGTTCGCTTTCAGGTCACCTCCTTCCTCCCACACCCCCCACCTCTGCCGGAGGAGCGCGGCGCGGAGGAAGAGGATGTGACGGAAATGAAAAGGCATCAAATGCGTGAGCGGACACGGCTGATGGGCGCCATTGACACCGATGACATTCGCACAGGGAGTGATCCAACCTTTGAGTTGGAGGTGGACGAGGCGTCAGACGAGGAGGAAGAGGATTTGCCGGCCTTTGGGGCGCCCACACTACGACCACCGGATCGACGAGGCGTGACCGTCGCAACGGATGCGGAGAAGGAATTGGGGTCGGAATCCATTTTCAGTCTCTCACTGCCGTCGGTGGGGAAGGAGAAGTTAAGCGGGGCGTCATCGGATGACGTGCAGGAAGTGCGAAGCGGGTTAGAAATGGTGTCGTTTGGAAATAGCGTCACCAATGTGTATAAGCCGAAAAAGGAATCCCCCAAGGCTCATCGTGACCCATCAGAACTGTGATGGACCATCACACTAGAAATGTCTCCCATTCTTTCGTATTTGGACGATTGTGTGTAAAACAAGTGAAGGAAAAAAAGGAAAAAAAAAACCAACAAGAAAACCACACATACGTATATACGATTTCATACAAAAAAAAAAATGAAGGAGACAGTTGAATTGTACTAGATTTTTTTTGTAGCTTATCCTTTTTTTTTCTTTTTTCTTTACTTTCATTATAAAGGATAAATAATTTTGAACTTAGAGAATTTCATAGTGCTACAAATTTTTTAATTTTTTTTTTTTGGTTTATATATATTTTTCTATGTGTATTTTGGTTAAAAAATTCATAAGATGCACTGTACGCGTGGACACAGTGAATTTTTCCATTTAGGAGAAGAGATGAGGATGAAGGGGTACAGAGATACCTTTTTACGTGAAGTTTTTTGTTTGCTTAAATGAAAGTGAATAGAAATTATAAAGATGTGAAAGTGAACAACAACAACAACAAAAAAAAAGACGCAGAAACAATCTTTTGAGTTACATAGAAAAAAAAAAATGGATGCTGCAACGTTTTATCATTTGATTTGAAAAGAATGAAAAAGGCCAAAAAAAAATGTATTGTGTATATGTAATGAAGTATGGCAAAGATACATGCATGCATGTGCACACATTTCCTGTTTTCTCACAATAAAAGAAAAAAAAAATAGAGAGCTTTTCAATGATATTAATGAGAATAGGAAGTGAATTAATTCCATTTCTTCCCCTCACGTGGTTATTTTTTAAAAGATATATTGTTGCTTTTGATCATAACTATTGGTGTTTTTATCAACATTATTCAAAAAGCCATTAAATTTCTTGACGTATTTACTACAAACCGTCTGGGAACACATTAATCTACTTTTTTTGTTATTTTTTTTTTTCCCCCAAAAAATATGCGCCGTCAGGATCATTTATCTATATTATCTTTACGTAAGTATATATGAATGCCTAGTTGAGTTTACAAAAAAAAAAAATTTTTTTTTCATTAAAAAAAAATCCATGTATGTTTTCCAATAGGAGTGACAATTAAGCATTGATTATTTTTGTTTAGAGTATATATATATATATATATATATATATATATGTATTCAACCATTTTTTTGTTTGTGTGTTTGAGTCTTTCGATTCGTGAGAAAAAGTAAACGAATTTTGAATTCCGCACACTCTTTAAAAAAAAAAAAACAACTTCTGCGTCCAAAAAAGAAGTAAAAATATGAACATATATATTGATTTGATTTTTCTTTTTTTTTTTATTACGTTACACGCTTTTTAGAAAACCAAACATCTCAACCCCGAAAGCTTTACGCTCAGCTCGTTTTCTTTTTTCAACTGCCCTTCAATTAGAGGTGGTATGTTTTTCACTTATGGGATGTGCAACACAACTTTTCCATTAGAGACCGCAACGAAAACAAAAAAAAATGTGAATAAATCACAAACAGAGATGCGAAAGTGAATAACATATAAACGAAAAGAGAAGAGAATCCCACTGAACGACAAGTACACATGTTGACATAGATTTTTTTTTCTTTTACATGCAGAAGTGAAGCTTTTTATGGGTTGTTTAAGAGAGATGAAAAATAGAGAAGATTTTTTTTTTGATTTAAATTGTTTTTTTTTTTTGCCATTTTAATGCGCATCAATAGAATTATAGGTAGTTATTTATTTATTTATCATTACTATGTATTCCTTTCCTTGTAGAGTGCCTCCATTGCATCTCGTGGAGTTTATTTTATGGAATACACATATTTGTTGTTTTACATGACTCTTACATTTGTTAAGTGAATGACAAAAGTACCTTCTCTTCTTTCCCCGCCCCCTTTTCTTTCCCTATTGTTTTCTTATCACCTAGTAGATTTATATTTTACATCTTTGTTATTTTACGCTTATTGGGTGTGTATTGCCTCGTTGCACCTCCGATGCCCTCCGTACTCAGTCGTTTAACAAAGGAGCTGAAGGAGGCAACGGCGCATCCCGACCCCGACATCGATCTCCACCTTTTGCATGAAAACAATTTGTTTGCGTGGGAGGCCATTCTGCGTGGTCCGGTGGAGACCCCATTTGAGGGCGGTGCGTATCGACTCCTTCTTGGGGTTCCGCAGGATTACCCGATGCTGCCCCCGAGCGCCAACTTTAGAACAAAGGTGTTTCACCCAAACGTGAACTTTGACAGTGGTGCGGTTTGTTTGGATATCCTCAAGAGTCGATGGTCCCCCGCGTGGACACTAAACAGTGTGTGCCGTGCAATTCTCAACTTAATGGCCGAACCCGAACCCGACAGTCCGTTTAACTGCGACGCCGGAAACCTACTGCGCGCGGGGGACACGGAGGGGTATAATTCTCTTGTGCGTATGTACGCCATTATGGAGGCGGGCGCTCCCGCGTTTGGGGATAATTCTTCCTAAGAGGGATGTTTGTGTCTGTGTGAATGGAACGCAAAAGGTGTAACCTCTGCGGAACGGATATATATATATATATATATATATATTGTTTGGGGGACTGTTTTTGTTTGCTTCTCTTTCTTTCACTTGGCTTTGCGGTGTATTCGTATTATTATTTTTATTATTGGATCGTCGGTGTACATTTCTCTTTCCATAGCATAACAAAAGGAGGCAAACAACAACAACAACAAGAAAAAAAAACGCACATGAACTAAAGAAGGAGGAAGAAAATGGGGAGAAGAAGAAATCTTTTTTTTTTTTTTTCCTTTCATGGGAATCTCGAAGAAAATTTATGTGATCACGTGTTTGTGTTTTGCATTTTTTTCTTTTTGTCAGTCGCTATCTGAGGCATTTCGCAAAAGGTCAACGTCAACAGATGAGGCATATGTCTAACCACTCATAATTGTGTGGGTATTTGTTTATTCCGAGGCGTGTTTTTTTTTATCCGTGCATTTTTCTACAACATGAAAACGAAAGTAATCGAACGTTGTGAATTATTGTATATGTATATATATATATATATATATATATATATATATATACTATTGTTGTTGTAAAAATATTGTTTTTTATTTATTTGTGAATTGAATAACATATATATATTTTTTGGTTTCTTCGCTTCTGTTGTATTCGATTATCGCACTTTTCTGTTTGACACAACTTTTTTTTTCTTTTTTTCTTTTTCTCTTTTTTTTTTTTTTCTTGAAAAGATTTTTTTTTTAGTTTACGTGAGCTTTGATCTGTTTTGGTGAATCCGAAAGTTGTTTTTGGGCAAAAAAGAAGAAAAGGAAAAGGTTGACAAAAAAATAGTTGCGAACTGCAAAATCAACAACAACTGAAAAAAATATATATATAGAAGAAAAAAAAAGACAAGGAAGGAAAAAGTTAAGGCAGGAAGAAGGTTTTTAACTGATTGAAAAAACGAAAATTCAAGGAATTCAAAAAAGGAAAAGAAAGTTAAAACCTGACAAGCAGAGATTGAAGTTGAAACACAAACAAGAGATTAAAAGAGAAAGGGAAAAGTAAACTCTTTTTTTTTTGTTTTTGTGAGTGTATTTCTCTTTCTGAATCCATTGAACCATTCAATAATAACAGGAGAAGGAGTAAAAAAGAAAAAAATTAGGCCAATACCTTTTTCGAATTGTTCTTTTTTTGTTGTTGTTTGTTTACATTCTTGTATTATTGTTGTCATTTAGAGAAAAAAAAAGGAAAAGCTTAACAGTGAGTTCATTCACTTGGAGGCAGTTTAAAGGAGAATCTAGGCTAAACAAGAAAACAAGGAAAATAAAGGTAAAAGCGGATTATCTTGGTACTACTGCTTTGTTATTATTATTATTATTATTATTATTATTTTGAAACAAAAGAACTACAACACACAAGGAAAGAAATCGAGCAAGCAAAGGAAAAAAAAGAAAGAGAACACAAAAATAGTTTTTCCCAGACAAAGAGAGAAAAACAAGAAAAGAGAAGCAACGAACGCGTATAGCGCAAGACGAAAAAAGAGACAAAAGGACAGAGATTATCTTCGTATTTCTTTTTTTTGGTTTCTACTAATAAGAGGTAAAAGAAATCAAAATAACAAGAGATAAATAACAAAAAAAAAACGAAAAGAGAATCGCAACTCCAACAAGGAATCAACAACCACACCACAAACCAGGAAGCGAAAAAGAAAAAAAAAAGAGGATTCTATAATAATAAAAGAAAATCGTTTCTTTATTTATTATTATTCTAATCTTTTTTTTTTTTCAAATAAAGGACCCCATTATTGTGGAATTGACTCCAACTGCACATCCCACGGTAAAAACACAAAAATACGGAAAGGGAGCTAAAGGACGAGACAAAACAAAACAAACACACACACACAGTAGAGGACTGCATCTGTTTGACACCAACCCATACAATTCACCCCAAATTGTCTTTCCCCCCAAACCACATGTGCGACTTTGACTACGAAAAACTCTTCCGCACGCGCGCGGACGATGACGCGGACCTTTTCCTCCTCACGGAGGACCTCCGCCGGCAGATGATGGTCGACGACGACGAGGACGCGGGCAAAGCGACGGCCCCCTCCGCCCCCAAAGAGACCGCGACGCCGTCCGCGGTTGGGGCGATCCCCGAGGCGCACAGCGCGGCGAGCAGTTATTCCCGCGGCCAGCAGCCCCTCACATCGAGCGCCCCCCAAACGACGCCCGCGACGCCGACGAGCGCCCCCCAACTCCTCGCCCCCGTCGCCGACGCGGACCCGCTCCACCTGCAGCTGCAGCTCCAGGCGCCGGGCCGGGCGGCGCCGTCCCCACCGCCGGGGCAGCGGCCCTTCGCGGCGCGCGGCTTCTCCCTCCCGCATTACCCCGCCGAGGACGGCCCCCCGCCGTATCGGGGGACGGCGCCGAAGCCGACGGGCGCGAACCCCCCGACCGCGCCGCCCCCGACCGCCCCGTTCGCGCGCATGATGGCGGCGGTGCCACAGGGGCAGCCGTACGCCGTGATTGGCCCGAACGGCCAAATGCTCGCCGCCAACGCCCTCCCCGCCGGCATGCAGATGCGGCCAATGATGCCGCCGGCCGTCCAATCCGCCGCGCCGCCGGCGCTGCACGGGACGCCGCCGGGGCTCGTCATGGCGCACGTGCAGACCGCCGCCGGCGCCGCGCCGAGCCAACGGGCAACAAACCCAACAAACCCAACAAACCCGACGAACCCGACGGGGCAGACGGGGCAGACGGGGCAGACGGGGCAGACGGGGCAGACGGGGGCGGGGGGTCTTCCGCCGGGGTACGTGACGGTGCTCATGCCGGTGCGCACCGCGGACGGGAGCATGGGCTACCAGCTCGTCGCCATGCCGGCGCAGCAGTTGGGGCAGAACGTGCCGAACTACGCCGCCCACGGAGCCCAACTCCAGCAGGAGCAGCCGCCGTCCCGGCAGCAAACGCCGCCGCAACAGCAACAGCAGCAGCCGCCGCCGCCGCCGCCGCCGGCCCCAACGCCGGCCCAGCCGCAGCAGGTGGCGCAGCAGCCGGCGATGATGCAGTATGTGTGGCAGCAGCAGCCCCAGGCTCAACCTGCCCAGCACCACCCGCACCACCAGCCACCCCAGCAGCAGCACTTTATCGCCCCGCAATTCGCCAATGTACCCATGGGACCGCACCGCTACGCCATTGTCTCGTCTAATGGGCAGCAGCAGTATGTGATGGCTATGCCACTGGATCAACTTCAGCAACAGCAACAGCAGCAGATTCGCTCCATGTACTTCGCGGGGCAACAGCAGCAGCAGCAAATGTTTACTGCAGCACCCGTGCCGCCAGGTTATCGCTTTGCGTAAAGGAAACCAAATCATTTTTTTGTTTTTTTTTTGTTTTTGTGTGTATGTGTATGTGTTCTTGTTGTTTTATTGTGAGGATTTACGAAAATGATTAATGAAGAATATGGAAATGAAACAAAGGCTGCACAAACACAAGCAAACAGACAGAAAAAAAAAATAATAATAATGATAATAAGATGCGAACAAAAATTACAGCAAGTGAGCAAAAGCAGAGAGAATTTGTGAATAATCTTTCTGCGCGTGTGTCATGATGCAAATACTTTTTTTGTTTTTTTTGCAGAAAAATGTAAATGTATTTGGTTGAATGAGCGAAATCGAAATAAGAGAAGCAGAAAAGTTTTTTTTTCTTTTTTTTTTGATGAAGACGAAGAAGGGGAGTGGTAATAATTGAGATAAGTTGCCAAGTTTATCTGAACATACGAAACACGACAACAAAAGAAAACCAAAAACGAATGCCAAAGAGAGAAGAGCAAGAACCAGAGCAAAGAAAGGAAAATGAAACGAAAAAGGAATACAGTGATAATATTAATGAAAACAAAAAGGGTTGGGAATAGTGAGTAAAGGAAGATGGGTGACTGTGCGCCGGGGGTTCACATTGTGCGAACGCCCAACACCACTGCCTTTGTTTTGGTTTGTCATAAAAGGAGGAAGGAAAAAGAGGAGCCTTTTCAAATGATTCAAAGAATGCTTCTCATTCTATGCGAAGCTCCATAAATCTTGAAGATTTTAAAGAAGGGAAAGCAATAAATAAAAAAAAAAATAATGTTTGAAAGATCGGTATACTGCTTCTTTGTCGTATGTACGTCTCTGTATGCGTTTGGTGCTATTATGATTATAATTACTATAAACAGCTTCTTTTTTTTCTTACTTGACACGAGAAGAAAAGTGTATTGTAACAGCTGTAAATACAAGAGAACTATTGTCAAGTGATTATATATATATATATAATTCAATAGGAGCAACAATGAAATATTTGTGATTACTTTAAATAAGCAGCAATAGAGCGATAAAACGATAAATAGAAGGGGGAAAAAGTAGATCTTCTGAATCAAAAATAAAATTTGAAAGTCTCTGTTTCTCTTTTTTTTTCTTTTATGTCTGTTGAACAAATGAGGACATGATCTTCTGTTTTTTTTTTTTTTTATGAATTCCTGCGCTCGCCTTTTTTTTTTTTTCTTTTTGGTTCTTTTGACTCCTTTACCTTTTTTTTTTTTTGATTTCATACAGTTTTAACACATAACGTCTCCTCTACGTTTTTGTGCGTCACTTACATGGATGAGGGAAGAAAAGGAGAGACTAAATTACAGCAAAATGAGGAAGAGACGAAAAGAACGACAATATAATATTACGCAAAAACAATATATATATATATATATATATTGATAGTAAAAAAAAAGAAATAAATACTAAACACTTAGTCCAAATGAATATTAAATTTTGATGCAATTTTTGTTGTTTTCTTTTTTTTTTTTTACTTTCGGAAAAGAAAAATATATGACTACATTAAAAGGAGGAAAAGATGAGAAAGTAGGATTTTTTGTTTTTGTTTTCTAAACAAAAAGATAAAGGGGAATGATATTTTTAGAGAAATGAAAATAATAATACTAATAATACTTTAAGAAGAATGACGCAAAAATACATTTGACAATTGTGAAGAATTTTCTTAACATAAATATATATGTATATGTTTGTATATATATATATATATTTATTTATACGTGTTTCTTTTATGGTTATAATTTTTGCTATGGTTGACAGATGTGTACATATTCGTGTAGAAACAATAGCAAAAAGAAAAGGAGTTTTTTTTTTTTTTTGAACCTTAGAAGACGTAAAAGTGATTACGTTTTTACTATTAATTGGTGTCTTTTTTTTTCTTTTCTTTTTTTCTTATGCTTCTTTTTTTTGGGGGGGTTCTTATATTTGTGACGCCTTTTTTTTTGTTTGTTTTTTTTCGTTTTTTTTTCTGTTTTTTTCTTCTTCTTCTAAATTCCTACTTTGCTACTTACTTTCTGTCGTCATTTTTTTTTTTGATTGCTGTTTTGTATATATATATATATATATATATATATATATATATATATATATATAAATCTTTTCTTTTCTTTTTTCGCCAATTCCTCTTTTATTTATTTGGTATAAGTTCCTTTTCCTCTTTTCTTTCATTATCTCTCTAGATGCTGTTTTTTTTTCTTTCTTTCTTTCTACCACTTTGTTTCGTCTTTTTTTGTTTTTTATTTGAAAATGTGTCTCTTTTTTTGTAAAGCATAAGTTTCGGCAAAACAATGAAAACACGTCATAATGAGACACTTTTTTTTCTACTCTTTTTTTTCCTTTTATTTGTAAGCAATCATTTGCGGGGTTGAGGAAAGCGAACAATATACCGAAAAAAAAAAAAGAAGAAAACACAAGAAAAGGAAAAGCTTCTTGTTTTGTGAAGTAATAATAAAAGCGCACCAAGAAATGAAAAAAGAAAAAAAAACCTTTTGGAAGGTGAGTAAACGATGCTCACTGTTCTGTTAGTTGGAAGCGACGAAATTGTTACATATTTTTCTCTGATTTCCCTTTTTTTTTGTTATTATTGTTGTTTTTTGTTTTCTTGTTTACGTTTTCTTCTTTTTTATTTATTGTTGTTTGTTTTCTCTTTTTTTATTTTTGTGTATTTTTACACCTGATCGTATTTTTGATCACTTTTGCACTTCGATTGCGTTTTGCGTAGAAAACACCCTTTTCGAAACCTCTTCTTTTTTCGAATCGAAAAAGTGTAGTGATTTTTTTTCTCTTTTTACTTTTTGTCTTTCTGCAATACTTCTCTATTTAAAAAATTCATTTTTTTTTCCTTTAATTGTTTTAACAAAAGAAAGTATTGGTGTGATTTGGGATGAGAGAGGTGGGCAAAGGAAGACAAAAGGAATGGTTTACTTCTTATTATGAAATGGAAGAAAAGAGAAGTGCATGCACAAAGATGCGTATATATACATATTTGTTTGTATAGAAGTATGAATAAATTAAAGTTGAAATGATGGGGGAACAGAAAGAAGGAAAGAAACAAACAAACAAAAAAGAAAATCTAGCATTAAAACAACAACAAAAAAAATTATTCGTCTTGGTGAGAAGTGCTTTACATCTTTGTATTCCCAAATCTTTTTTTTGTTGCGTTTTTTTTTGTTTTTTTTTATATCTCCAATGTGGGCTTTTTTTTTTCCCATTTCTATTTTTAACGATGAAACAACAAAAAATTTCTTTTCTACTTTCTTCTTTTTTTTTTTTTCGAATACTTTTTTTTTTCTTTTTTTTTTTTACCCAAAACTGTTTTTTTTTTTTTTGGTTTATTTGCTTTTTCTTACAGTTCTGATCAAATAATGAAATGCAAAATATGGACACAGTCTTCACATTATTGTGAATGAGTTCGCATTACGCGATGAGATTAAAAATGAATCCATTCAATATTTTTAACAACCACAATGCAACAGAACAACTTCTTTTAATTGTATGAAAAGTAAATGTAGAGTGAAAGTTTCTTTTTTTTTTTTGTTAAGAAAGGCATTTAATCCCGGAGGTTCTTCTTTTTGTGCTATTTCATCTTCCAAACAAGCAAAATTTCACACTCAAAGAAGTAAATATATATTTAAGTGAAAAATAAAAAAAAATCCTTTGCATTCCTAAATGATATGGATTTAAATTCGCCACTTTTTTTTTTTTGTCGCATATTTCCTTTTTTTTTTTGTTCCCCAATTTTTACTCTTTGTAATCTTTTTTTGTTGTTGTTTTGACGTCTATTTAATGAGGTTTCGCAATTATCGAACTCTATAAAGGCGAGTCAACACTGAATTCCGCAAAGTACTTACTTTTTTTTCTTTTTTGAGTTGAGTACATTATACATACATAGATGTGTGTATATGTATTCCCGTACAAAAACAAAGATAATGGAAGTGATGATGAACGGCAAAATATCTACGTATGCGTAGTTATAGATGGGAAGAGAAATGAATATTTCGAGGAATTGGTTAAAGGAAAAAGAAAAGATTACGACTTTCGGACGTGTGGAAAGCAAAAAAAAAACACACAAAAAAAATTGGCACTCAAAAAAGAAAAATTATATATACATATATGTATAAAATAGTAACAATAATAATAATTTAAATCATACGAAAAAAACAACAACAGCAACAACAAATGATGTGAGCAAAATTTGTCATTTGCGCAGAAGAGCAAATTTATTAAATTTTATTTTCTTCAATTTACTTCCTTTTTTTTTTTTGTGCTTTTCTTCTTCTTTTTATTGTATTCCTGTTTTTGTGGTGACTGTCATGACGTACTGTGAATGAATGGGCCACAGCAGGTGTGTGTTTTTCAATGCTGATGTTGCTATGTTAAGCGCGGATAAAATTCCCGTGCTTTTTTTTTTTTTTCCTTCTTGTTTGGTTGTTTTCCTTGTTATTGTTTTTGATTTTTTTTTTGTTATATTATTGTTGTGCTTCATTTTTTTTTTCTTTTTATGCCCTTTTTCTTCCCCCCCCTTTTTTTTTGTTTGTTTTGATTTACTAAAAGACGTTACGCTGCGAGAAAGCGGCTTTATGTATTCCATTCCTTCCTTGTTGTCTCGCTGAGCTTTCTTGAAACTTATTTTTGCTCTCAGTACAAAGAGATTTTTTTTATTTATGTTTTTGTTTTTTGCTTATTGTTCATTCATTTTTTTTTGTTTGATGAACCTTTTGAAGCGTGCAATATATAAATATATATATACGTACGTTTGTATATATATATATATGTATATATATATATTGGGGTTTACCCCTCAAATTGTATTCACTTCAATACCTTTTTTTGTTTTGCTTGGTGTTTGCGTTCTTTGTTCGCCACTCGTTTTTTATTGTTATTATTTTTATTTGAAAAAATGAAATAACTTTTTATTTTAACATTAAAAAAAAATTTTTTTTCTTTGAGTTCCTTTCTTTGAACTGAACAAACTGGGTGAAAGTGTTTATGTATCTTTTTTTTTCTTTTCTCCCATTGAGTAAATTCAGTCAGTAGAAACTCGACTTTGTAGTGAATGGGAAATACCGCAAGCAAAGACGAAAAAAACAATATATATATATATATTTATATAATTAAAAGGAGAAAGTTCATCGACACAAAAAAACGCCGAAATTTGGGTTGTTGTATTATTTGGGGAATATTATTGAGTTCACCGAGCGTTCGAAACAGCAAAATAAATCTTTCAAATTAGAAAAGGACAAATACAGAAACATGAAGGCAATTTTTTTTATGAAGACACAACAAGAAAGTTTCGCGCAATATATGTATATATATATATATATATATATATATATTGTGTTTTTGTTGTTGTCTTCAAGCAGTGTTTGACTCACTTTAATCTTTTGTGAGGATGAAATTCTAAAGAAATGGTGAAGTATTTGCAACCGCGAGAAAAGGAAAAAAAAATGTTGAAAAATACTTACTCAATTATTATTCTTATTATAGTTGATTCTTTTTTTTTTTGATGCACATATATATATATATATATATATATATATATATATATATGTATATGTATATATACATAATTTTTTTAACTATTCATATGCGAACTTTTTCTTTTTTTAATAATTTAAAACAAAAAAAAAATTTCCTTCTACATCCTTGCACGTATCGGTAATATGTGCAAGAATGCTTCTTTTGCTGTACTTTTTTTTTCAAATTTCTCTGCTTTCTTTTTTTTTTTGTTTTTCCATTTTTTTTTTTTCTTTATGTGTTGTGCGGTCGAAATTAACTATCAAGTAATCCAAAAAAAAAAATAGGGTGAGGGATTCTGATTATGGGAGACAACTGCTTTGTTCTCAAACACTAACTTCACTCTATATATTTAAGATTTTTTTGTTTTTCAGCAATTTTTTTTTTAACAATTTTTTTTTTTTTTCTGCGTATTTATTCCCTTTTTTTTTTTATATCAAAAAAAAACTTTTTTTTTGTTGCTTCTCTTTTCATCTTCTTTTTTCTTTTTTGCAGATTTGATCTTTTTTTTTTTTTTTCTTCTGTTTCTATTTTTTTTTTTTTCACACTATTATTACTATTATTCTTTAAAAATTTATTGAGTTCTTGTGCTTCGTTTTTTTTTCTTTTTTTTTATTACTTTTGCACGACTCACGCCATTACTCCAAATAAAAGGTCATAGTCTCAATTTTCTTCCGACAAGAACAAAAAATTATTTGCTTTCTTTTTGCTGTGGAGAGATGAGTCATAATGTTTCCTCCTTTAATGATGAGGCAACCATTTTGGAAAGCCACGAAGTGTAGAAAAAAGCAAAAAAAAATATATATATATATGAATAGTCATAATAATGATAATAGTAAAAAATGTGAAGTGAGAAGCTGAAAGTGATTGCATATATGCATATTTTTATATTCACTTTCAGTGGTGAGTATTTAGCACTTAAGTGTTTTTTTTTTCTTATATATGTATTTATTTATATATATTTGATTTTTTTTTTTTTTGAACAGTTCCTCTCTCTTTTTTTTTTTTTCTTCTCTCTTTTCATTCATTGTTGAAATATTTCGATACGAATCAGATCAAATGAAAAAAATATTTTAAAAAACGATTGAACATATAACTCTGTTCGTAGCTCTCAATGAGTGCTTATTCCCTACCCATGCGTTTTCTTTCTTTTTTTTTCTTTTTTTTAATTTACCAGAAAATGGAATCGAATGGTTTTAGGAATGCGGCTGAATGTTTGTTGTCGATAATCTTCTCTTGTGCGAAATTTTGTCCTTGTCTTTCGATTTAGGTTCTACTGTTACCGTTTGTGGAAATGTAATGGTTACAATTCCTTCTCTTTTTTTTTTCGTTTTTTCTCTTTGCGTTTCTCCTGTAATACGTTTATATATATATATATTATAGCCAAATATTTGAAGAGAACAGGGATAAATTATTTGTAAATTGAGGTGTTTAGTTTCTCGAAATATACCCATACGCACATATATTTACATTGAACTAACTAAACCAGGAAACCATAAAAAAAAGAAGTTAACAATATAAAGTAGTTTAATATAAAACGAAACACAAACGTCATACATATTTCTACTTTTATACATAGCTCTACATGTCTGATTCCTATGAGAACAATGGGGCGTTGGCGGCAAACCCCACACTTCCCACGATAAATACACGCAAGACGACTTCCGTCTTCATTGGCCTCGGCGCCGCCGCCTTGACCGTCTCCCCCGCCTCCCTCCGCCTTCGATTGGAGGAGGTGACGCCCATTTTGGGCCTTCGCCTTCGCGGCCGCAGTGCCTTTGCGGATGTCGCGAGCCCCGAGGCGGCGCGGCGTCTCATCTCCACGCTAAACGGCGAGCGCCTCGGCGACGCCCGTCTGGAGGTGCAAATGAGTCGCAGTAAGGAGAAGGACCGCCGGGGCAACCCCCTCCCCAAGGCGCGCGGTCCCCATCGGGGGGAGCGGGGGAGGTCGCTCTTTGTCGGGTTGGGCCCCGCCGGCGGGGCGGTCGGGGACGCGGTGCTGTTGGAGCGCCTCGAGGAGATCGCGCCCGTTTTGGGGTTTCGTCGACGCGGGCAGTGCGCCTTTGTCGACCTCCGCGACGCGGCGAGTGCGGAGCGGATGATGCGGGAGCTGAACCACCAGTACCTCGGGGAGTGCCGCCTCTCCGTGCAGTACAGCCACGACGGGCCGCAGGCGCAGGGGCGGGCGTCGGGGCGCCGTCGAAGGCGCAGTCCGAGCCGCGGACGAGTCGCCCAACGCGAACGGGGGCGGCGCAGCGAAAGCCGAGAGCGCGGGCGGGAGCGGCAGCGGCGGCGGCGGAGTCACAGTTACAGCAGCCGATCGCGCTCCAGCAGCCGGTCCAGCTACAGCAGCTCGGAGGACAGCCGGGACAGGCGGCGGCGGCGGGAGCGGAGTTACAGTTACAGCAGCCGATCCCGCTCCAGCAGCGGAAGCTACCGAAGACGACGGGATTAAAATGGAAACACGGAAGAGGAGAGAAATTTATACAAGTATATATACATACACATACACATACACATACACACATATATATATGTACGGAAGAAGAAAATGAGGTGGAGTCTGGATGTGAAGGGGAAAGTAAGGTTTCCTTACTGCTCTTGTGTTTGGCAGGGGAGAGTGGTACGCTACAAGTATCATTTTGAAGTAAGAAAGCAAATAAGAAAAAAAAAACAAGGAAACAGCAATGAGAAAGAGTAAAAAAGGAAAAAGAAAAAAAAAACAGGAGAAACACGTGCGACAGAGTATACTTCAATGATGTTACACCAGTGCGTAAGTTCAAAGGGCGATAACTGAAAAGATAAAATTTCAGAGAGGCGCTTTTAATGAAAGACGAAGTGTAAGAAGGACAACAACAGAAAAAATACTGAAAGAGGAAATAAATGATACAAAATGGTTGTCTCTCAGTATATATATATATGTATATATGTGTGTGTGTGTGCTTGTAAATATTTTGGCACCGTGTGTACGTCAATACACCCTTTTAAAGATCAACGTTTGTTTAGGAGAGCGAGGAACAAACGAATTTAAAGAAGATTTTTTTGTTTTTTTGGTGTGTATGAGAAGATATAAAAGAAATAAATTAAAGAATAAAACCGGCAACCAGAGAATAAGGAATCTTACGTCTATTTTGTGTGTATGTTTTTTTTAAAGGAAAAATGAGTGTTTTTGCAATGTGCTTAACTTTTGTGGCTCTGCTGCATACGAGTAATACGCTGATAACATGCATACATATACAGAGAGAGAGGAAAAGAATAGCAGATACACATTTTGGACAAAGAAACGTTCGTAAAGGTAGTATCTGGATCGCAGGGAAGTTTGTTGAGGAAAGGACAACGTAAAACAAAAAGACATAAAAACGAATGAGTTTTTTTTTTTTTTTTCAAGAACACAGATACTGTAAAACAAAAAAAAAATTGGCGGACGAAAGAGTAATGCGCAAAGCAAAATCTTTTCACACTCAAAAAAAAAAAAAAAGAGGCGAATCTGTTAGCGGTGTTGCAGGCATAATCAGTGGACACATGTTGCCAAGGACGGTTTCAGACTTTATTTATATACCTTCATACGGAGTGGTGAGAATTTGGGGGGAGTGAAAAAGGAATTCCCAAAGGAAGAAAAAAGTGGATGATGTTGACGGAGGATGAGGATACGCACACAATGACCAACTAACCCTATTTCCACCCCAACCCCTTTAATATATTAAGCAAAAAAAAATGGAAAAGATGCCAAACTACTTTCCTTCCTTTTTCTTCTCTTTGTATGTACGTGTGTTTCACCAGGTCGGCACACGAAATGCAGGGATGTGAGGACTCATTCAACATCCAATGCAAAGAAAGAAGAAACAATCCGATATGTTATCTTTTGGACGGACATATTACGCCTTGACCTCAATTGAACACCAGGAGAAATGGCCATTTTTTTGTTTTGTTTTTGCACCTTCATGATCCAAATCAGTAGTCTCACTCATAACTATTTTTATTTGTATTTCCTTTTCTTTTTTTTCCCTCTTTTTCTTTTTCTTTTTTTGTCTCTTTTTTTTATATTTCAAATTCTAATTTCTTTTTTTTTGTTCAAGGTTTCTTTTTCTTTTTTTGTTGCCTCATTTTTCTCTTCTATTGGGTTTTTAATTCACTTCTTACACACACATTATAAACATACATATTTATACATGTAAAAAGAAAACAAAAAAAGATGTGGCCACACTTTCTCCACGTTTTCATCTTTCTTTGCCGTTTCCGTTAGTGAGTGATTGCAAAACAAATGTATTGACTTTTTTTTTTTTACAAAACAAATTTTGCTGTGCTCACCGTGGAGATCAAGTAGGAATGAGAAAGGAACAGCTTTTATAGCTGTTTTCTTTTCTTGTAAATACATATATTTTCTTTCATTTTTTTGTGCCATCTTCAATAACAAAGGTATCATAGGAAGGTGATGTCATGGGGTTTAAAACAGTCCTTCAAACTGTTTTTTGTTTATATTTCGTTTCGTCGCTTTTGCAGCCATGATTGCGATGACCGCGATGATTGTTGTTGGTTGTTTTTTTTTTGGTATATTTCGGCGTATCCGTTTCTGTTGGGTAAATCGAAGTGTGAATTAGCCGAATTCAGTTCACTATCGTTGCAACTGTCAGATACGAAGAAGTCAAAAAAAAAAAAAACGCTTCCGATGTGTTTCGTCAGCAGTCGCATTAAGAGGAAGCCCCCCCAAAAAAATTCTCCTTCGTTGTTTTGCGTAAGATGCGTAGTTATTTGGAACGTTTTTTTTTGTTATTTTTTGTACTATTCTTTTATTTTGATTTTATATTGTTGTTGCTGTTTGGCTTTTTTGTAGAAAAGGGAATAGATGCAAATACTTGGCCTACAAGAATGCATTAGAGTGAAGCTATAAAAATTATCGTTTTTTTTTGTATTTTTACTTAGTTTGTGGTTTCTTTTTTTTTTTTTTCGGGAATACAAAAATATGTTGGTTTCTCACTTTTTGTACATTGACATTTCGATTCACAGCAGCTTTCGTTTACTATTACATTTAAGTAAAGTAAAACAAGACGTATGTATTTGAATCTTTTTAAACAAGCTTGTTTTATTTTTCATTGTTATTGTTGAATTGATGTCAACACTTTATTGGTACTTTTTTTTTTGCTTTATTGTCTTTTGTGGTGTCTTCAATTGAAAAAAAAAAAGAAAAAATACCTTTCAAGGCGAAACGCGTTTCTAACACAACCACAACACCGAAACAAACAAAGGAAAAAAAAAAACTTTTTTTTTTTTGTTATCTTTTTCTTTTCTTTTTTTTTTTTTCTTCTTTTTTATCTAAAGAAGGAGTATTATTATTGCCACTTTTTTGCACGACGATGTCCTCCGAGTACGACCACCTCTTTAAACTTCTCCTTATTGGTGACAGTGGGGTGGGCAAATCCTGCCTTCTCCTCCGCTTCGCCGATGACAGCTACACGGAGAGCTACATCAGCACCATTGGCGTCGACTTTAAGATTCGCACCCTCAACCTCGATGGAAAGGTGATTAAGCTTCAGATTTGGGACACCGCCGGACAGGAACGCTTTCGCACCATTACGAGTAGCTACTACCGTGGCGCGCACGGCATCATCATTGTGTACGACACCACCGACATGGAAAGCTTCAACAACGTCAAGACATGGCTCTCCGAGATTGACAAGTACGCCAGCGAAAACGTGAACAAACTCCTCGTTGGCAATAAGTGTGATTTGGTCCTCAAAAAGGTCGTCGACACCCAAATGGCAAAGAGCTTTGCGGAGAGTTTGGGCATTCCATTTCTCGAGACAAGCGCCAAGGAGGCGTCAAATGTCGAGGAGGCGTTTACGAAGATGGCGATGGACATTAAGAAACGCGTCGCCGCGCAGGGAGGAGCGGGCGGGGGGGCCAACACCAAACCACTTCTCACGGGAGGAAACAGACCGCAAAGTAATAATAATAAAAGCGGAGGATGCTGTTAGGAGGTTTATGCATGTATATGTGTGTGACTTCCTTTTTTTTTTTTCTTATATATATATATATATATATATATATATATATATATATATATATGATTATTTATTTATTTATTCACTTGAAGAATCGTATTCTACTTGTGCACAAAACCAAACAACAACAAAAAGAAGAAAACAGAGAAAAGAAAAAAGGAATAAAACAACACACAAAAAAGAAAGGAAATGAAAATGAAAAAAAAAATATTATATTGTCAAAAACACAAAAATGAACAAATACAAGAAAGAAGAGAAAAGAGAAAAGAGAAAAAGGGAAATCAAAAAGTAGAAGCGAAGGAACAGAAGAAAGAAAAAGAAATAACGATAGTAAGAGAGAGAAAAGGAGAGGAAAAGTGTTTCAGTGTGTTATTTGTGGAACAAAAAGTGCGAACAAAATTCTTTTGATAAAAATCTTACAAAAAAAAAGTAAAACAAATAAATAAACGAAAAAAAAAAAGAAGAAATATGAGGACACCGAAAGAAAAAAAAAATAGAGAAAAGAAAATGCACCCCCAAAGGGAACAAAAAGAAAAGAATTGATCGGATCCAAAAGAAATATAAAAGGGTTAATCCACAAAATGTACAAGAAAAAAAAATAATATATATATATATATATATATATATATATATATATATATATATATATGTTTTGGAAAAATGAAGAGAAATTTAAAACGACAATTAGAAGACAGTTCCATTTCATTACTATTATTATTATTTTTCGTGTTTATTTGTGTATTTAACTTTACTCTTATTACCCTTCAAATAAGGAGTATATGAAAGAGAAAAGAAAATAGAGCAGTGGAAGGAAAAAGGAAACCTTTTTATCGCACGTATAAGTATATATTTATATTTAGAGAAAAAGTAGCGTACACCTTTTTTTTCGTTGTTGTTGTTACTATTTATTTATTGGATCGTAGTAGGACGTCCCTTTTCTCAATATATATATATATATATATATATATATATATATATATGTATATATTGATTTTTGCTTCACTCTTCTTCTTCTTTCTATGCGTGTATTGTAAGAAAAAACAAAAGAAAGTTTGAAGGGGAAAATATTTGCGTTTTTTTTTTTTTTGCTACCTTTTTGACACTCCAAATTAAAAAGTGAAAAAGCAAATAGAAAAGAAAAAGCAAACAAACAAAAAATTTGAATGTGAATTGCTGAAAAAGTGCGAATACACACACACAAAAAAAAAAAAAGTGATAAAGAAAAATTTCTACAAATTACTCTTCTTATATTTGTTGTACGCTTTACTTTTTGTTTTCCTTTTTTTATCTCTCTATCTTGCTATCATTCTTTTTATGATTATATCCTCCACGCGGAGTTCCTTCCTTTTTGCGCTCCTTTTAAGAAAGAAAGAAAACAAAGAAAAAAAAGATGAAAGGACGGAATGTAGAAAAAAAAAAACAATGAAGAATTAAACCAAAATTGCGCACATATTTGTTGCTGTTGTTTTTACGTTACATTTATGAAGTTTTCTTCCTTACTCCTTCTTTCTTCAAAATTTTTTTCTTTTTTTTTGTTTTTGTTTCATTTTCCATTGCGTCGAACATGTCGGAGAAGGGGACTTACGAATTTACTACTGTTTATATTTTTTACTTTTGTTGCTGTTGTTTTTGCTCTTCTTTTACTGATTTGTCTTTTTTCCTTGATATTATTATTACGTCAATTGGTAAAGATATTTGTGTTTTCTATTTCTTTCTTTTTGCTTTTTTTTTGCAATTTTTATAAAACCAAATAAAACGATACAAATAAACAAAAAAAAAGGTCCTTAGACTGGTGGCTTTCGTACAGTGCGAGTTGATACACAAAGACGTGTCTATTTTTTCGACCAGCTTTTAAGTTAAAAGAACAAAAACCATTTCCTTTTCTTCTCTTTCGGGTGAATCCACATTGTTAGGAGATTTGTTTTTATAGGAAGGAGACTCCCCGGATACAAAGAGACGAGAAAGGAGAGGAAGGAAAGATTACTCCCCCCCCCCCCAACATACACACACACACCAAAAAAAGCAAAAAAACAAAAGGGAGGAAAGAGAAAAAATACGTAATCCAATACACGACAAGAAGAACAAGAATACATCGAATATTGTTTTAGAGAAGTTTTTCTCTTTTGTGTTCTAAAGGTTTAAAGAGTTTGCATTAGGCTGTTTTTCTGTTTGATAACAGTAAAATCAAAAAAGAAGAAGAATATTTGTGTGTATATAAATATATATATATTCGATTTTAGAAGAGATTATATACATATAGAGATATATTCCTTTTCTTTTTTAAAAGTGCAATACCGAAGGTTTCAAAAAGCGTTTTTTTTTTTTCATAGTGTGCGGAGGAGAATAGTCCGGCGGAAACAAGAAAAACAATTAAACACTGACAAGCTGAAACCAAAGAAAACAAGAAAGAGAAAAAAGAGTATAGAAAAGAGGAAAAAAGAACGAAATTTTTTTCTTTTTGGATTAACTTTTCTATAACAGCAAGTAAGCGAAAAACAAAGATCACAAAAGGCAAACTGAGGAATATCGAAACTCCTTTAGCGTAGGGTGACAACCTTATTCGCTTTCTATTGCTGTTGTTCCTCCCCTCCCCTCTTCATATATATACATATATTCATCTCCTGAGTTGAGCTTACCCGTGGTGAGTAGGTTTTTGTTTCCGATAGAACCATGCATTCACACAGTTCCAGAGACTCCGTCTCCGTTGTTGGCTCCTCCCTTTGCGAAGCCGTTATCCTCGACACGCCCACCTTTTGTGTGGTGTGTGGCCGCTTTGGCAACGACTTTGTCCTGCGCAACTCCGGCCTCAAGTGCACCGGCTGCGTGGGCAAGTCGGCGAACAAGCACTGGGTGCGCCTGCAGCACCGGCAGGCGAATGAGCTCCTCTCGCAGGCCACGGCGCGGGCGCGGGCGGGGAGCGTCTCCCTCCTCCCGTCCGCGCGCGACCCGCGATGGGAGTCGAGCACCATGGACAGCGACGAACTCCCGTCGCAGCTCACCGACCCCGTCGCGCCGGTTGAGGCCGGCGAGGGGCGGCGCAGCACCGTCCCGTCCCGCCGCCCGTCCGCCCCGCCGATCGGGGAGTACATCGCCAACACCGCCGTCTACATGGCGGCCGCCGCGGGCTGGCGGGGGGACGCCCTCAGCTCCGCGCCGTCGTCGGCCAACGAGGACCCCGCGCTGCCGGACGCGCCGCCGCTCTCCCCCCCGCGCACCCGCGCCGCCCGCCGCCGCGCCCCCGCCCCCCCCCCGCGCCTCTCGGACAGGCGGCCCCCCCCCGGCGCCGAGGCGGAGGCGGAGTTGGCGCTGCCCCCGCTGCTGCCGCCGACGGAGACGGACCGCCTCCCCGAGACGCCGCGCGCGGACGACTTCATGAGCCTTCCCGTCACCGCGCGGCGGGCGGCGGAGGCGTCGACGCCCCGACAGACGTCTCCGCAAGAGGCGATGCGCTTTCAGCCCGCGTCGTCCTCGGCGGCCACGTCCTCGCGCGGCCCGGAGACACGCGACGGCTCGCGCCGCTCCAGCGTGTCGGAGTCGCTGCGCCCGATTGTGCCCGCCATCTTCGCCCTCTCCAAGGTCGCCAGCGCCGCCGACAAGCGGTTTCCCGCCCACCCGCGCGTCGTGTCGCCTGTGATGGCGATTGGCAAAGCGCCGTCGCAGCCCGTCGCCCACGCGGACCCCGAGTCCCGCCTCTTTAGCCGAAGCGACATGGCGGCGGTCGAGCTCGCCTCCAGCAGCAGCAGCAGCGGGCCCAGCTCCGGGGAGGGGGAGAACTCCCCAAAGCCAACCCCTCTCCCGGCCGCGCCCATGCCGCATGTGCACTTGGATCGCCTCTACGTGGTCGTCGACGCCCCGTTTGGTGTGCCGCTGCCGGAGGAGTCCCCGACAGCGACGGCTTCGACAATTGGGGTGCGGCGCGTCTCGTCGGGGGGAAAAGAGGGCGGGGCGGTGACGCCAACTCCGGTGCCCTCCGCGCCGGGGAGTAAGTTTACCGTGACGCGCCACTTCTCCTCGGCGCACCAGCGACAGGACAGCACCGGCTCCCTCATCACCCCGCGATGGGTGGTCGATCAACGCCTCACCGCCGATGGCGCAACAAACGCCAACGCCGGCGGCGGAGCGCGGCGGCGACGCGGCACGGCGCCAAACGGCGGCAGCGCCCATCCGACAACGGGCGCGGAGGCGTTGGAGGCGAAGAAACTCGCCTTCACCCTCACCGTGCGGGATAGGGACACCCACGCCGCGCTGCACTCGGTGGAGCGGCGCTACTACATCGACCTCGCCCCAACCTTTGAGGAGCTGAAGTCGATTATGCATTCCCTCCCGGCGGTGCCATCGCGCCGGGTGCCGAGTACGCGGCACGTCACGGAGGCGTTTGTGTCGGAGCGGCGCGTGGAGTGTCAGGCCTTTCTGGATGCGGTGGTGCAGAACCACTTTTTGATTCGCCACCCCAAGGTGGTGGAGCTGCTGCGTCTCGACGGCTACCTTCAGGCAGAGCAGCAGAGGAGTGATGCGCAGAAACAGGAGGAGGAGCAGAAGCAACAGCAGCAGCCACCTCTGGCCCCACCACCCCAAGCGCCACAGCCGTTTGAGGTATTCGAGCAACGGCACCAACAGTCCGCGGGTATATTACTTCGTTCATCCTTCAATCACCCAGCGGGCTCGGCGGCTCCGCTTCTCACCTCACGAGCGAGCCGACAATCCTCTGTCCTGTTACATCTCAACGCCGACGCGCTCGATCGGCTGCGTCCGACCTCCTCCCACAACTTGTTTAACCGTCAGACGAGCAATTCGAGTTGCCTCTCCACTACCTCCTCCGTGGCACGCCGGGGGGAGATGGATGCGGTGTGTAGTGAGGATCTTCAAAGGGTGCAGTTGGGTAACTTAATTGGACGAGGCACGTTTGGATCAGTCTACCTCGGTCTCTTACCGGGTAGTTCCACAGTGGTTGCGGTAAAGGTGGTGCGGGTAAATGAGAATGTCGACGAGGACTTTCTTATTTCTATGCGAAAGGAACTAGATGTGCTTCGGGCGGCACGGCATAAGAATATCATTCGTTTTCTCGGTAGTGCATACCTGGAGCACGAGCGCGAGCTGCGTGTGTTTACCGAATACGTGGAGTGTGGCAACATCTCCACCATGGTGAAGAAATTCGGCTCTCTGCCGCTCCTTGTGATCCAGCGGTACATGACGGAGATTATGCGTGGACTAAACTATCTGCACACCATGGCCATAGTGCACCGCGACATCAAAGGGGAGAATATTCTCATCACAAAAAGAGGCCGATGTAAGTTGGCGGACTTTGGCTGCAGTGGTGCGTTGCACGAGATGGAGGGCGGCGAGGGTATACATGGATCCCCGCAATGGATGGCACCGGAAATCATTCACGGTGCCTCCTCCGCCGCATCAGGGGATGTGTGGGCCCTCGGTTGTGTCGGCATTGAAATGCTGCAACGCGAAATATGGAACATTGACTCTGGTATCAATCCGTATATATATCTCTACCGGGTAGGAAAGTCCAACCGCCCACCGGATGGACTCCCAACAGAGGAGGAGCTCGAGACATTTAATAAGGACAACACACGGGAGGAGTACGAATGCTTTGCACTCTACCGTGACTTTCTCGGCCGATGTCTGCGCATGAATCCGGAGGAGCGTTGGCCCGTTTCGGAGTTACTCAAACACCCGTTTCTGCACACCCCGTTTTCAAAGCATTTGCGATGGTCACCACCGACAGCATCATCGAGAAGTTCGTAGATGAACGTGCAAAAGGATCGTGGGAGAGATATAAGCGAAAATGAAGAGAAGAATAAGGAGAAAAAGAAAAAAAAACAAAAAAGAAGAAGTGTCTGTGTATTTTAAGGGGAAGGGTGCGGAATGGAAGGTTTTTCTTTTTTGTTTGTTTGTTTTTTTTTTACTAAATTTCTTGTACTAAAAAGTGAGGAGAGGTAAAAAAGGCCAAAAAAAAAAAAAAGAGTGATGAAAAATGGGGAAATCAGCGAACGCCAAACATATATATATATATATATATATATATATATTTATAATTAATAATGGTATTTTTTAATGAAAGAAGAAACGCAAAAAAAGAAAAAGAAAAAATAAGTGAATCTCTTATACACGTGCACATGCACAAAAAAAGCAAAAGCAAGAATGCAGTAAATCAGATGAATCAATACACAAAGAAAAAAGATTTTTTTTTGTAAAATTCTAAATCATTGCTACAATAGACCAAACGGTGCGGGTGTGAGGAATCGAAGAAAGAAAATATATATATGTATGTATATATATATATATGTATTTTTTTTGTTTTTTAAGAGGACGTCTCTTTTCACGTCAAGATCTTTTTTTTTTTCGGCTCTTTTTTTTTTTCTTTTGTGATACTTTTTTTTATATCATTTCTATTCTCACGCAAAGTTTGCATGTTTGGTGCTTCTTGTTCATTTTATTGTTCTTTACGCTTGTTTGTTATAATATTCGCTACCGAATGAACGAGAATTTAGTCATTTTTTTTTTTTTCCTTTTCTGTGTGTTTTTCTTTTTCGTTATTCTTATACCGATTTTTTTTTTTGCTTTCTTTGCGAATTACAGTTTGTGCGGCCTTTCTTCTTGTTTTTTTTGTATCTCTTTTAGGCTTTTTGCTTCGATGTGAATGTTTGGTTGTTTTGGGGCTTTTTACTTTTTTTATTATGATGCTGCTGTCTTAAACTCTAAAAGCTATATATATATATATATATATATCTTTTATTTCTGAACTGTTCATCATGAGGATTACGTTTTCAAACACTAACGGAAATAAGGGCTCACTCACAAGAGAAAAGAAATCCACACAAAAAAAGTAAAATCATAACCATACAAAAAATGAAAAAAAAAACTTTGAGAAATGAGTCTTTTGATTGAAAGATAAGGTCAATGGAGCACACAAGAGAGACAGCAACGGTAAAAGTACACACACACACGAAAAGAAGAAGAAACTCTTACATTGGCAATACACACATCACTAACTAATGAGAAAGGACTCCATCTTTTCCCCTTTAAAAAAAGAAAAAAAAGATTGAAATGAATCGCGGAGTGTAATTTTCCTCATGTGTTTATTTGCTTTGAGATCAATGTGTGGATTTTTTTTTTTTGTTAGCAAAAAATGGAGGTAATTTTTTTCGTTGTTTATCTGATGATTATGATTTTAAATATATTTATATATATTTATATATATATATGTTCTTTACTTATTTTTTTATTTGTTTATTTACTACGTTGTTTGTGTTGTTTTACGGGAGCTGAATTGTGCAAAAAAGAACAAAAAAATAGAGCAAAACGTGTAAGAAAATGAAAGAGTAAATTAGATGAGGATAGTAGAAGTAGAAATGGTCATCCGCTTTTGATGTGTTTTCATATGTGTTTTTACTGACTTGCGTTGATATGTTTCTTCAAGAAAACAAACTTTTGGTGGGCTTTTGTTTTCTTTTCTCGAAAACTATCTCGCCCTATTTTTTCTTTTCCTCAAATAATATATATTTATGTATATTTTATTTACATGATTGTATTATAGTATTTGGAAAAGGAAATAGCTTGAAAAAAAAAATTGATGATGATAATGTTAAAAGAAAAACCGAGAAAAAAAAAAGAAAATGGGAGCAGAAGCAATGATGAGATATATATATTTATATATATATCTATAAAGAAAATATTTTCAGTCGCTCTTGTTATTGTGTCTTATGATCTAGTGAAAAGCTGCTGTAGAATCAAACGTATTCCGTGGTCTTAACAGCTGTACTGTTGATTTCTTTTTCACCCTCTTTCCTATCCCCAACCCTTTTTTGACCATCACTTCCGCAGGATTGGTTGATTGATAAAATTGTTAACTTGACATGTATTGGTGTGGAGTTTTCATGGTACTTGAAATATCTCTGCAATGTATGTATGTATACATCTAAATGATTTTATTTATAGATATGTCTTATTATTATTATCGTTTTTAAATCTTTGCCTTTTTTTTCTCTTTTTTTTTTAATTGATTGCATTAAAAGTTTTTGATTTCGTTTATAAAAGCGTTTCTTGTTTCAAGACGTGCTTTGTTGCGAAATAAGTGCAAAGAAAAAAAAAGGTGTAGATACACTAACACAGAAGCAAATTAAGGGGAAAAGCAAAAGACTATATAAGGAAAAAGAAAAATAAAAAAAAAACTCTGTTCTCTAGTACAACACACACAGACAAGCAAACACATTCCAAAAGACTTTCTTTTAGGTTGCGGTTCAGTATTCAAAGGCACACCAGCAGTCTTGAAACAAAAAGCAAGCAGAACTGAGAGTACAGAATAAAAGAAAAATTGAGCAGAGGTGAGTCGATATTTAATATTTTTACATAGATACAAAAGAAAAAAAAAAGGATTGATTGAAGGAAAAGGCTTCTCTTTTTTAAATCTGTATCCAAACCGAACCAAAAAGAAAGAAATTAAACACACAAGTTATACATTTTTGTGATTGTTGTTGTTATTTGATTGTTTGGCGAACAATTAAAACAAGAAAAAGAGAAATTTTATTAGATATATATATATATATATATATATATATATATAAAAGTGGATCTTATTATTTTTGTACATCAATCGACCGAAAAGAAGAAAAGTAAACTTCGCGTGTTTTCCTTCCCTTTTTCTGTTGCCCCCTTCCTCTATTCCATCGCCCTGTGCGTCATCTCCTCTTACCGACCCCAACCACGTTGACGATGAGCACCAACCTACACCGGGAGCTTCAGGAGCTCGAGGAGTGCGAGTCCCTCGGCAACACGATGCGCGATGGGCGGAACGATTGGCTTCTCGGCGCCGCCCCAACGCGCGGCGAGGAAACGGCCGCGACGCTCGACGTCTCCTCCTCGAGCGTCGCGACGGCCGACGTGTTGACGTCCCAAATCCCCTCCGCGCGCGTCGGAGGCGCAAAGCGGAAGTCCGCAAAGAAGCGCGACGCGCCGGTCGCGAAACGCACTCCCGTTTCTTCGACCTTAACGCCCACCCGCCTGCGCCGCGCCTCGGCGCCGAAACCGCCGCACTCCGCGCGCCAAAAACGGCACCCGATGAGTTCCCCGTCGCCCGCCGGACCGCGCAGTCGGGAGGCGTCCGTCGCAACCGTCGCGGCCGCCAATGGACTTTCCCAAACGGCCGCTAATAAACTTTCCCAAGCGGCCGCCAATGGACTTTCCCAAACGGCGCCGAAACGCCCGACGATTGCCCTCGCGGCGCGCGGACGGGCGGTTTGGGCGAAACCCTCTCCGGACGTCACCGTCTCCTCCGACAGCGACGAGGACGGGCGGCCGCGCCAAACCGGTCGCCGCTCGCCGCGCAGCGTTCACTGCGGCCGCCGCCGGTCGAGCGGGCGGAGCAACGGGAGCCATTCGCGCGCGGCGCTTTCCTTCTCCCTCTCCCCCCTCTCCCCGCGGCCGCCGGCGCGCGGACGGGCGGAAACGGACGTGTTGGAAGTGTTGGAAGTGTTGGAAGTGTTGGACGTCGCGCCAACGCGGCGGACCACGTCCCACCGCCTCGACAACGCCGAGTTGGCCGAGTCGGCCCCAAAACCGGGGAGCCCCGTGTGCCGTGCGGAGGACGACAACAAGAACATCTCCTTTGGGGAATTGAAACGCCTCGCGCAGGAGGCGGAGGCGGAGGCGGAGGCGGAGGCGGAGGCGCACGCAAAGGAGGAAAGAGAGAAGGCGGCGGCCGAGGTAACGCAACGCGCCGAGGCGGAGGCGGCGGAGGAGGCGAAACGCATAGCGCCAACCGCCCCGATCGACACGAGCGGTTCGCAGCACAATGAAACGGCGTACTCCGCGCCGGTGCGGCCAATGCCAACAGCAACGCCAACAGCAACAGCAACGCCAACAGCAACAGCAACGCCAACAGCAACAGCAACGCCAACAGCAACAGCAACGCCGCCGCAACTGAAACGGGTGGAGCGTCCTTATGTCAAGCCGAAAACCAACACGAAGTGTTGCGCTGTGATGTAAAAAGGATTTTTGGATCCTTTTTTGGGGGGGAAGGGGATGGGGGAGGGTGCTTTTGTTTGAAATCATAGAAACGAAAAATGCGATCCATTCACAAGAAGGGATATGTATATATATATATATATATATATATATATATATATATATATATATATATATATGTTTATGTCTATGTTTGTGTTTGTGTATATGTTAGAGGGAAGTGTACATTGAGAGGCGGTGTAATCTATCCTTTTTCCCAACGCCACTCTTCATCTCGTTCTTTTTGTGATTCTTCGTGTTCTCTGCGCTATCTTTGATGGAAAGTATTATTATTATTTTTTTGTTGAGTTTCTGGACTGTTGAATTACAATGGGAATATAATGAGCACACAGACAAGTAATGAAGAAAAAAAAAGGGGGGGGGGAAAGAAAAAGTTTATGCATTAAGTTGAAGCAATTTCAGGAAAAAATGAAGTAGTGAACGAAGATGAAGGAAATAGTGATAAAAAAAAAAAGAAACGGTGAAATTAGCAAAAACACTTCTCATTCATTTTCTTTGGCTTTTTTTTATTCGTGCATTTGTGCAAGTAAAGGGATGGGGGGGGATGGAAGAAAAATGAGAGGTGAACGTTCCAATGCACTATTGTTATCTTGTCTGGTATACAATTTTCGTAGGTTGTGTTTGTTTATTGTTTTTCATGATATATGCTTTTCGCGCTTCAACTAGTCACTTTGTTTTTATTATTACTATTTTTTTGTTGTTTTTCCGTTACCAGAGAAAGAGAGTGTGTGTGTGAGGAAAAATGTGCCCGCTTACATATATATATATATTGTCTACCTTGTCGTGTATATGTCATTTTTTGGTTTGCAGTAGTTTTTTTTTTTTTTTTTTGTACATAAATATGTTCTCCCCTTAGAGTAATTGGACAGAAAAGTTTCTGCAAATGATACAAGTTTATTTATTTTACTTTTCTTTACTTTACACCTTGTAGATTTCCAACCGACATTCTGTTTTTTTTTTTTTTCACTACTTAAAAAAATTTCTTATTATTATTATTTGTTCATTCTGGTGCTTTGTGTCAAAATACCTTTTTTCGCTGTATTTCACCGTGTTCACGTGTGTGTGTGTGTTTGTTTGTTTGTTTTTGAATCGGGTCCATTTGTACTGTATCCCTTCTTTTAAAAACAAAACCAATTTATATATATATATATATATATATATTTACTTACTTATTTATGATAATAGTAACAATATTTGGGTGAGATAAAAGGGAAAGAGAGTTTCTTTTTGTGTTTGTTGTTGTTTGAATTGTGGGCACATTGGATATTTTTATTTCGTCATTGTAGATCCCTATAGTGAGTGACATCTTTTTTTGTTTTCTTTATCTCTTTGAATTGCCTTCATATTTTTTTTTTTTGTAATGTCTCCAGTTGTGCAAATTTACGTTTTTATTGAGAGCATTCTTTGGTGAAAGTGTCCGAAAACACTTCACTTGAAGAAAAAAAGAAACATGACGAAACGAAATGAAGGAATATATATATATATATATATATATAAAAGAAAACTATTTCACAGATTTCAAAGACCAAGAAAAAAGAGAATGGAAAAAATGAAGAATGAAGATTCACTAAAGCAGTTCTACACTGCCTGAACAGTGAAATAAGTTCCTTTTTCGTATTATTTGTAACCAAAAAAAAAAAAAAAGAATCATCCTAAAAAGGCAAAATTGAAGCTTCGAAAAGATAAAATCACACCCCTTTAGTCGCAATGATAGAACAATAAAAACTAAAGTTGTATTTACTTTTTTTTTTGTACAGATTTTTTATTTTCTTTTTTATTTGATGTTTACTTTCATACATATAATTTTCTTCCCTTTTTTGTTTTTTTGGTTTGTACTTTTTTTTTCTTTTTCTTTCTCGACAGATAAAGATATTTTCTATTTAAACATACAAAGGTGTTTTGTTTTCCATTTTGCAATCATTTGCTTTAACACCTCCAAACACAAAGAAAAATAGCAGCAAATAGATCTCAATAACAATACAAGAAGCTTAAAAAAAAAACTGAGAAAAGTAAGTTGTTCTACTTTCTACTACAACACATTATACAAGAAGTGTGTGTTACCACATTTTTTTGTTATATATTTCTGAAAGGAACGAACACTTTGGACCCTCACTGACAAACAATAGCAATCCCAAACAAACAAACAAAAAGGTAAATCAGATTATCTGCATATATATATATATATATATATATATATATATATATATATTTATATTTATATACAAGGATCCGTACCAATCGCGAAGGTATAAATATTACGTGACAAACAAAAACAAACAGAGGGAAAATGGCTCGATCAAAACGCATTGGCAAGTATGAACTTGGCAGAACCCTTGGTTCCGGTAATTTTTCCAAAGTAAAACTTGCCCGTGATGTGGAAACCGACAAGGAATGGGCTATTAAGATTATAGATAAGGAGCAATTAGTGCGAGAGCACATGGAGGAGCAATTAAAGCGTGAAATTGCCGTAATGAAACTGTTGCATCAGCCGAATATTATTGAGCTTCGCGAAGTCATGCAAACCACCAACCATATTTATCTTGTTTTGGAACTCGTCACTGGTGGCGAACTTTTTGATAAGATTGCTTCCGAAAAGCGGTTTTCGGAGGATGTGGCACGACGTTACTTCCATCAGCTGATTGCGGGTGTGTACTATTGCCATTGCCAAGGCATCGCCCATCGCGACCTGAAACCAGAAAATCTTCTTATTGATGCCAATGACACATTAAAGATATCTGACTTTGGTCTCAGCAATCTGCAACGTGGGACCGCGAATGGACAGGGAACGATGCTTCAAACTGTGTGTGGGACTCCCAACTACGTCGCCCCGGAGGTTCTAAAGGAGAAGGGCTATAACGGCACAATAGCAGATGTGTGGAGTTGTGGTGTGGTTTTATTTGTCATGATTGCGGGATACTTGCCGTTTGATGACGAGAATGTAAATGCACTTTTTACGAAAATTGAACGTGGAGAGTATGTCATGTATCGCCACTTTTCCTCCGAGGTGCGGGATCTCATCAGCCGCATGTTGCAGGTAGATCCATCCAAACGCATTACTATTCCTGACATTATGAATCATGAATGGTTTCGCGTGGGTTGGGATCCGAAGGCACTTCAGGTACCGGAGGCTGTGCACCCTTCAGAGGAAAATTTGCGCGATGCCATACAAGATGTGAACAAGTAGGTATTACATATCTCTGTGTTCACTTTTTCTTCTTTTTTTTTTACTATTATTATTATTTTCCTTTTTTATTTATTTTATTTTTATGTTTCATGCGTTTTTTTACTTTTATTTTTATCTATTTCCACCCAGACGCCACGAAAGAGCTCAAAGGGGCTTTTTAACACCGAAAGTGATGCCTTTTTTTCTTTTTTTTTTGGTGGTGTGTGGGAATGGTGTCATTTTTGAGAGTTCCTTGAAGTAATCTTTCAAAAAAAAAAAATTGTAAACGAAAACAAAAGAAAAAAGAAAAAGAGACGAAAAACAAAAAGTGATGGGATGAAGAAGTGATGGCAGAAAGGATATGCAGACCAAAGCAGGAATTTAAAGATAGAATAAAGGGGCAAAAAGAAGAGGAGTTTATAAGGAATGCTACATGTTTTGAACAGGAAATACCGAAAATATATATATATATATATTTCGTATCTTCTGCTGTGAAGTATTCTGAGTAGGCATTGAAACGCTTTCAAGAATTGTATTTATTAATGCTATTTCCGTTTTTTTTTTCTGTGCACAATTTTGTGGAAGTATTTTTCCTGTTGACATCATTGTTGAGAGAAGACAAAAAGGGAAAAGAAAAGATTCCTTTTTTTTTTGTTTAAAAAAACAAGAGAGTCACAAATGGATTCTTGAAGTAGGCAAACTGACACTGAAGTGTATACGTGAACGATATGAAGTTGCAAACATGTCCAGAGAATATCTTAACACACGCCATTTCCGAAAAAAAGAGAAAAAAAAAGGAGATACAGTGGTTTTTGTTTTGTTTTGTCTTCCGTGAAGATATATATATATATATATATATATATATTTACATGTTAATTACAGCATTGTTTTATTGCTGTGATGTTGGACGTATATTCTTTCTTTAGTCATTTGTTTTTCTTGATGTTGAGGTCCCACGGAAATGTGTTGTGATGCATACGCCTCCATGTAATTTTATCAACTTGATGGTGGTGTATTTATTTTTGTTTGAGTGCATGTAGAAATGAATGTGTCTGGGTATACTTAGTTGAGAAGAAAAAAAAAAGATGAGAAGAGTTGAGGTTTAAGGGTGCAACATATATATATATGTGTCTTGTTTCTTTGTAACTTTTCCTCTTGTTGGCCCTTTTTATGCAATTTGAATCCATTTTTTCTCTCTGTATGTACAAAATAGTTCCTTTCTCTTGTAATCCCTTTTTATTTTATTTATTGTTCCTGTTCCTGGTCTTGCACTCTGTGTATGTATGTATGTTGATGTTTGAAAAAGGAAAAAAAAAAGAAGGAAGTTAATTATCTTTCTTTCTTTTTTGTTTTTTCTTTCTCTTTTAGCCGTTTTGACTTCCTCGTTGGTTTTTCGTTTGCTTAATATATCTTGCCGTTTGAATATCTTTTTGTCTTTGTCGGAGGGAGTGTGAAATTGCTATTTTGTAAGTAACTTTTTGGTTGCATGGGTTAATACTTTCTTCGTTGCTTTCGTCTCGTTCATCACGTCTAATACTCGTATTTGCTGTTGAACTCTTTCTTTTTTGAAACACCTATCTTCAGTCTGCAGAGAAAGTGACATCAAGAGAAACAGATCTGAGAGAGGCATTTAGTTTTAAAACTGAAAGACAAGGAAAAGAATAATATGAACGATAAGGAAACACTTTCTAAAGAGGAGCAGCAAAGGAAAAAAGAAAAAGAAAAGTGAAAAGAGATACACGGCACGAAAGAAAGAACATTATTAGATGTTTATTTATTTAGTTATAAAGGGTCAACTTGACAATTTCTTTCTTGGCTATGCATTTCATCGAAAGATGTAGTACGAAGCGTTTCCAAGGAAACGAAAAATGAATTTTTGGAAGAAAGGAAGAAAGAATGCAATTTAGTGAGAAATGAGAGATAATATATATATATATATATATATATATATATATATATATATATATATGTCTATATATTTATTTATTTATTTTTGTTTGAAACCAATAAGAAAAAAAATGGGGAAGAAAGAGAATTTTCTTCTTTTTCGTTTGAAAAACAAGCTTTCTTCCACATCTTTTTAAGCGATCATTTTGAGAATATAACAAAAAAGAAAATGTTTGGAAGGAAGGCCAGACTGGCAGGAAAGAAGAGTATATATATATATATATATATATATATATATATATGTTATTATTATTGTAAATCATACAGGGAAAAGAAAAGAGCTATGAGAATTTGTTAGAGTAAATACAAAAGGAAAGTGATTTTATCTTCCCTTATGGCCTATCTTTTAAGAGAAAAATTGATGGTTTTGCAGTGTTTTTGTTTCTTCTTATTTTTCTTCTTCACGTTCCGCCTAATGCAGTTCCGCTTCTCTCATTGTGTATGTGAAGAAGTATTATTCGATGATGTAATGGGACACACACGAAAAAAAAAAGTTTAATGAAACTACAAACCATGACTTAGACAGGAAAAGATATATATATATATATATATTTATTTATTTATGAAAAAATAAGCAAAACAGCAACAAAAAAAAATTCATGTACTCTGTGAGGTTGTAGTTATATATGTTGTTGTTTCTGTACCCTCACCCGTTCTTTTTTTTTCTTTTGACATCTTCATCTATCATATCCATTTTTTTCTTTTTTGCGCATATGTAGAGCGACGAACCCTCAAAGAAACAGGAAATTAATAAGAGAAATTGTTTTGCTCAGAGTGTTCGCGCTGCCTATGGTATTCAATGAAAAAAAAAAAAGGAACTTATTATTATTATTATTTATTTTTTTCTATTTGCGTGTATATATATATATATGTATATATATTCTCCCTTTGCGTTTACTCTGTTTCGCATTTTACCTCTTTTGTCCCTTTTTTTTTTCTCTACATCATTTTTGAGTTTTCACTTTGAGCTTTGCTCATTACACACCTGGTGCACATTAGCTTTTGTTTTATTTTTAGTTTTGGAATACAATAAACGTCCACAGACGCATTTGTAGTATTTTTAACATAGGTAGTTGCAATAGGGAGAGCATTGTTCATTCTTCCTTTGCCTTCTACCGGCTGCAATTATTTTTATTCCGTTAGAGACATTGTGGACATTATTACTATTATTATTACTTTTTCAAATAGCTGCAAAAATAAGGGAATAAAAATTGAAGTTTTGCTACAAGGATGACATCACACTACATGGCTTACTGGGCATTTCTTCTTCTTGTTTTTATTTTTCCCTTCCCTGTCCCTGGTTTGTTTGTGGATGCACTAAATGTGGAACCCCCATCTATTGATCCCCCTTCTGGTGAATATAGAGGTGAGGTAATGGTGCTCATTATGTCAAACCAACCGCACTCGTACACCTACTTTACACTGGACGGAAAATCACCAACGGATCGCGACGATATTCTCGTGGATGGGACGGAAATTGTGCTTAGTGAACCCGGACGTTATGTTGTCAAGGCGGTGACGTATCCAAAGTTAAACCTTGGCGTCCTTAACCGTAGTGATGAGGTGAGTGCCGAGTATAATATAACGGCTGCCAGTTTATCTGCGCCGATTGCTTTTCCTGTAAGTGATAAGTTCGGCCGCTTCTTCAGGGGATCTGTTTCTGTGGAGCTTTCCTACCCATCTAATCTTTCAAGTCCATCTACGCAACCATTACGTGAGATTGGTATTCGTTACTTTGTCACGTATCTTTCCACGCTCTCATCGGTTGGCACAAGCGGTTCACTTCCACCATTACCAGTGGATGCTAAATGGACTGTGTATAACGCGAAGCCTATTTATCTGGATAAACCTGGTACGCATATTGTTCGTGCGCAGGCATATAATACATCCACCAATCCAATATATTATAGCCCGCGCAATCGTTTTGTTTACCGAGTGCGTCCACCGCTTGTGTATGACGTGAGTACAGAGTGTTGCGGAGACACGGCACATCCTGTGCTCGGGCATCCCTTTACTGTGTGGTTAAGTCATGCCATGGTTCCAACCTCGCTATTTCTTACCACGTCTGCCAAGGGATGTGAAACGGAACGTCACATTCTGGATGAAACAGTTCGCGTAGATGCACAACGACGACAGGTAGCGTTCAAGTTTCGTACGTGCACAGAACCTCAACAGAAAGTTTTTGTTTGCTTAAAGGAGGAAGGTGAAACGATTCATAAACGTGTCTCACGCCGAAAAGCAACCGGTGACGATGCTGAAGTGCATGCCTTCTCTGTTGTTGCACCCAAAGGTACGACCCACGCCGTAGGTATCAATTGCACGAGATCATTTAATGTGACACAAAAACCCAAGATTCCAAATCCTGCTGAAGGCGCTGGAAACGGTTTAGGGGTTTCTTTACTCTTTAGTTTGTCTGGTACCTTGTTGTTTGGATTGTTTATGTATGTGCGTCATTTCTGCAATGATATTCCTCCCCCAGTACGTGCGAGACAAGGCCGTGGGCGTGTCGGGCGAGAGGATCGTGTGGAACTTTTAACAAAAAAAGCCACAACGTGAGGTAATGGTCTTGTTGGTTATTGTGACTGGTTTTTTTTTTTTTCTTGCTGTTGCTTTACGAGTTCAGCCTTGGCTGCTCATGTTCGTCAAAAAAAAAAAGGAAAAAAATGAGACATTAAAAAAAAAAAATTCGTAGTGTGTTTCTGAGCTCGACTCGTTATTGATGGTGCTTGTTTTGGATTGCCTTTCTTCCTGCATGCATTATTCAAAACAAACACAAAGAACAACTCCATCATGGATGATAATTTTTATTTTTTTTTATTGTTGATCTCACTTACTGTCCCTCTCTTTTTGTTTTTGTTGCTCAAAGGTCTAATGTCGTTCTCACTGGAACACTCTTTCTTTCATGCAATCGATGAGGAAACCCTCGAAACACATTCACTTCTACTCGTCGCCGTAGAGATCTTGTGTGTTACTGTTTTTACTGTTCTCTTTGGTGTGGCATTGCATGTGCTGCCTCCATGGTGGGCTGGGAGACGTTTGCTACAAGGCACTACAGGGACGCGCTATGGGACTAAAAGTCGATATGGTGCCCACCAACAAGAACCGGTAGACAAGTCCGCTGCAAGAGTAGCAAATGCCGTTTCAGAGAGTAAGCCGTTAACATCCGTCTCCGTTGCCACAGGGCCTCATTTGGACAGGACGCAGCAAAAAGTGAAACGCGGGACGGAAAATGTGAGTTCGGCGCCACCACACGATACACTGGGTCATGTCGTGTCATCTCAAGGGAATAAAGAGAATACTGGAGCATCAATCGATACATCTTCCACCATCTCTGCCCCCACGCATGCTGTGGATTCGGAGAAGTCACCACTCGCTCCACCTTCTACCACTTCGACTGTTGGTCGTGTTACAGACGAAATGGAATTAGGATACGCTTATAGGGGGGGAAATAATAACTATAATAAAAATAATGGTATTGAGAAAATGACACCTTCTCCTTCAAGGCTGGGCACCCAGTTTGGCAAAGACGAATCTTTTGTTCCGACAAGGAACCTGGGCACTACATCGAAAAAGGATACCACCCACTCATTGACCGCAACACATGATAGGAAAGGCGATGATGATGAGGAAAGAATGAATGCTGGAAATGATGTGGAAGAGGAAGGCATGTTGGAGAATGCTTTAGAAACGTTTTTTACCACCGAAGAGGTCCTTGAAGACGCCCTTCTCACCGCGATGGTCACAGAAAGCGTAAATAGTGATCCCACCTCGCTACCAGATGAGGATCACGCACTTAAGCTCAAACGGAGTGCGAAGGAAACTGGTTTTCCTACCCGTTCAGGTGCACTCAAGATGCGGGAGCAGTGGGGAGCCAAAGCGAAGGAAACTGCAGTGCCGTCAACCAAAGGCGCAGTTGTAACATCACATGACGAAAAGGTGTCGTGTATAGGGGGTGTAAAAACAGTTGTACCCAAGCAGGTACAGGAAGGCATAGTTAGGGGAGCAAAAGAAGTACAGTCAAGTCTAAAAGCGAAGACTCGGGACGGAAATACCTCTCATAATTCCCGAGTGCAAAGAGAGGAAGATGGTAAAATTTCACTTGATTCTGAACTAGATGAGTTTTTTGATAATGAGGAACTTCTGGATGACGCACTTTTAAGTGCCATGGTGACTGAAACTATGGAAACAAAACCCCAGTCAAATCGAACTCGTTGATACGTTCTCACGCCCTTACAAAACCCCAGCAGAAGAAATTATACTAGGAAGTAAGAACAATGAAGAAAGTATTGATATTCATATATATACATATATATATATATATATGAATATCAATGGAGAAAAAGCTAAAGTATGTGGCTCTGGATGATAATGCCGCTGATGTTGATTTCAGTTGGGATTGAAAGCCCTACAAGAAATTTTGAAATAATATTCAGAGAAAATGAAATAATAAAAAGAAGCACTACGAATGGGCGATTTTGTTGAATGAAACGTGTAAGAGAGAATTAGGGTGTCCTCAATTCGTCATGTGAAGAATTGTTCATGGAGTGCATTCTTTTTGGTGTCCTATTTCCATGATGATCTCTTTGATGCCGCTGAGCTGTTATTAGACGTCTAGTTCTCTTATTATTATGTGTATTCTTCCTTTGGTTGCAATGGATCGAGTAGCAAACCATGAAGTTGCACATCACCTGATTTACTTTAAGGTTTTTGCATTCTTTCTTCTTTTTTTTATTATCTTTATATATATATATATATATATATATATATTGATCTTCTGACTCTTCTTATTGTTTTTTGATTTCCTTTATAATTTGTTGTGTGTGTTTCTTCATGTTTGCATGCAAGTATTCTGATGTGAGACTACGGTGACAGTTTGCAAACGCAGAACTACGTATACCAAAGCAAGTGAACTGTGGGATTCATAAACAGAAGGATATGGTTGGTTCAAATATCTCTGTACGTGAATGTACATGCTTTTATGTATTCATGGGTATGTTTGCATATCAGGTTTTGTAATTTTTTTTGTAACATGAAATAGCACCTTGGTTTTCGGTGCTTCTTTTGCATCTCAGCGTCTTTCCATCTACATGTTTTTTGTTCTTTTTCTTTTTTTTTGTGTTTATTTATCTTGTGTGGTTATGTGTATTTTGCGAGGTAGTGAGTTTCTTGAATTCAGGGTGTTTTTCTAGTTTGTGTTTTTGTTCGCAATTCAGTAACCTTATTATTCATATGCACTTTGTGCAATGCGTCGCCGGAGAACTTATTGTGTGAGGATGGCATTTCTATTTCCCATGTTGGGGCTATTGCTAATGCTGTTTAGTCCCATCATTGACCTCCAACAGGAGGAGGAGAGGGGTGAGAAGAGGGAAAAGGTATCAAATAAGCTTCACACGCATGGAAGTGGTATAGAAACATACTCTGTGACTGAAAAAGAAAAAAAATCAGATACAAGTTTTTCAAAGTCAATTGCTTCGGAATATTCGTCCATGTACTGCGTGGCCCATCGACTAACGGACCCACTTACTCCCACCTCGAATTCGGCTCGATCGACAGGAAATCAAGGTGCCATGGACGGAAATAATGAAAGACGAGTGAATGTTATTATAAACGGCGAGTTTATATCACTCTCTCATAATACCACCCTCCTGGAAGGTTCCGTTGTTGGGTCAAGAGGTAGTTATGTTTTTCCTATTTATAATCGTACTTGTTATTATGAGTACGTGTACTTTGACAAGGCAAAAGTCAAATTCTTTCTCTTTTTGCAAGACACAGAGGTACACCGACAAATGCTAGCGTCAGGAAATGTAAAACTCCCACCAGTGTCATTAAGCTCAAGACCATTGGAGGTGTCACGTTTGCGACAGCATGAGTTATACAGGAAGGCAAAATGGGCATTTTCCTACACACCTGAAATTGTGTTAGGCAAATGTCCTCGTCATGCGGCGGAAACGGATTCAAAAAAAGTGGAAAATGATATTCTGGCCAAGAAACGACCCAGCGCACCTCTGGACACCGCACCATATCATGATTTTTTGGTGGCCTATTTTGTTCCCACTGTGGCTCCATGGAACTTTGCCCATACTCTTCTGTGTGATTTGTTTGGATTTTTTTGGGGTCATTTGGAGCTGCAACGGGCCTTTTTACACATATTTCCAGATTCTATGAACACTTTGGCAGAACGACTTCCTGACATCCATCCTCTGGCAACATCATTTGCATACGTCGCGAAATTTCCTCTTCCAAACTTAAATAAAGCCTTTGATTTTTTCTCGCGACGTCGGCCTTCATACGATGTGGCACTTTCGTCTGGTCTGTACCGTGGCTTACTTGTCGGGACAGGAACAAAAACATGGAGTTGGGTCACAACGTCATACGCGGCAAGTGGCTCTCCATCTATTTGGTATAATTTTCGGCAATACATTATTCGCGTAACAAGGGCTAGAGAATCATTAAATCGACGTCCGCAATCCAACAGTGACCTTCACGTGAAGACCAATTCGTCACGTCAGTTACGCGTTTCTATTTGCTACAAGAAAGATAAGCGTGGTATTGCCAACAGCAATGAAACTGCAGAGATGCTTCGTGCACATTTCACCAAAACGAAAGAGGATTTCGGCAAGATTGATTTTGTTCTAGAGAGTGCAGCAGGTCGAAGTGCACAGGAGCAGGTGGAAATGATGCTCATGACAGATATTTTCCTATGTAATGAAGGTACACTTGCGACACCTTTTTTTTTGATGAATCCTGGAACAGTTTTCTTGGCCATTCCTCTCGTGTACCATTCGCCACACCTTCACCGCCACAAGATGCCGATTCCCGAGAAGTGGTGGAGCTTTCCAGATCCTATGCGTGGCGATCCACGATTTAATACAGGTGGAAATATTGATTGGTTTCCCCCATCTATTCCATGGGTACGTGTGGGTTGGTACGATGAAATTCGTATGGACGAAATAATCATACAGCAACCTTTACTAGGACTACGAAATTACATGCCTGATTATAGCATCCGTCTGCAACCTAATCGTATTGTTGCCCTCATGAAACGGGCAGTCAAGTTTGTTCGAGGCTATGGCACACTATGGAATATTGTGTCTTGCCAAATGAAAGATTCCAACAATACCAAATTAGATACAGGATTACGAGCAAACATAACGGCTGCATTACCTTCTTCGGCTCAGGATGGGGCATTTTCAAAACAGTATGAATTCGATTCTCTATGTCTCGCACCGTCTAGCTTTAAGGATATTCTAGACAATACAACCCAGAGATCCGTTTTTTATCTTCATGAAACTGTCGAGGAAAGTGAGCGATTTCGTGGCAGAACACATCGACCACCAAATTACTCCATCACAGCTGATCAATGCCGCCGATTGCTTCACCTTCGTCCTGGGCTGGCGACAAGCTTTAACACGGCACAGTGTCTTTATGGAATGAGTTGGCTTTGTGAGATATTTGTCAATGGTCGCTACCCGTGGCGCTTTATTCACGACAAGTGGCAGCGAAGCGGTGGTCGTTGCGGCGGAATAGACAGTTGGCCGAATCACTGGAAAAAGCATCCTGAGGCCCTTCGCAAAGAGGTTCTTGCCCGATCAAATAGCTCAACATACGACTTGAGTGAGACTGTAGACTTCTTTTTTGATGTTAGGGAAAGTCGGAATCTGTCACACTTTCTCTTTTTTGAAAAAAAGACACTTTTAGAGCTCTACACTTCTACGGATTTAGGACGGAATTTAACGCCAGATGTAGAACTCCTACAGCGTCTCTATGGGTAGGAGTATTGTGCGAATGTTGATTCGAGCAATACAAGGCGTTTCAGCTAACAGCAACAACAACAAAACGAAATTGTAACTTTGTTCACATGTTTTTTTTTTTTTTCCCCTTGATGCCTGCGTGGGTATGTAAGATATTATTTAAGACATTGAAACATTTGAACTACGTATGATGTACGGTGTAAAAAGGGATTTTTTTTTGTTTGTTTTTGATATCTGCGATCGGCGTTGCTGTTTTGTTTTTCGTTCCTCTTTCATAAATTTGCTCCCCTTTTTTTGTTTTTTGTTGCGACTACTTTTGCTGGAATTGTGATGCTACATTAAATAATTAAATAGAGGTGGTATTCTGAAACTTTGTGATGTTGATTTTTCTTTTGTTATTGTTGGTGTTTGTGGTCGTGGGTTTCGTGGGTTTGCTGTTCTTAGGCTTTATTCTTGTTATATTTGTGATCATTTGAATTTATGGTTTTTCTTTTTTATTTGTTTGTCTTGGAGAAAAGTGCAGAGGAATATCGGACTCCCAAAAATAAAAATTGAGGTGTAGAAATATATATATCGTCACTTGCAATTTTTTTGTATAAAGATCTTTTTTTTTTTTTAAGCCCAATTCTTTTTTTTCCTCTTGCACTGATACCTCGCTGACTTTTTGTTATTGCTCTTTTACTTAGATTGGAGGATTTGTTTTAAAAAGTAAAATAAAAACAAAGGAAAAATATATAACTTTCATTGCAATTTTTTAGGTGAAGTGAAAAAATAGAAGAAAACGTTATATATATATATATATATATATATATAGCTTTTTTTTCTTGTCTTTTTTGCTGTTTGTTTAGGTGTTTATTTGCGACAAATCGTGATGTATCATGTCTCTGTTCCGCCACAGGGCCCACCGCAGCTAAGCTTTTCTGGCGAGAAGGAGGAGGAGCGGTTGCACGGAGTTGATGAACGGGAGGGCCCTTTACCTGGTTACCCTGCTGGAGAATACGTACCAGGTAAACATTTTCCGTCGTCTGCATCATTTGCAAATTCGAAACAAAGACCTGAAAATGAGGAAGTAAGCCATTCCAGTGAAGAGGTTGGGAATGGTGTGATATCTCGTGAGAATGCACCGTTTCATCATGATGAGACGGATGCTTGGCGACACCTCAATGAAGATTTCTTCACTGATCCAATCAATAAATTGCTACGACATGGTCGCTTTCCATTTAAACTTGCAACGAACCTTGCGATGCTGGTTTTCGTTATTGTTATAGCGACATTGTACCACACCCCGGAGTCTATGGCGAGTGAGCGGCAGCGCAAAACTGTTCTCACTCACTTTCTGGGAACCAATTATTTGGGTAAAGATAAGGGAGATATCGTATTACGTCCGACTGTTTATCTTGATAGTCGAGAGGATGTACTGGATAGCATTGAAAATTTTGTTTCTGTGTACTATGATTTGTCCAATACATCGGTAAGTGAGTTAAAGTACTACTACTATAGCAATCCAAATGGGGGTGCACCACTTCTGCAACGATTGCTCACTGGTGAAAACCCTCAACGTGTTCGAGAAGTTCAAAAGTTGTTGCAAAGGGAAAACGAAGAAGACGATCATGGTAGTGTTAAGAGTGCAAATAGCAATAATAATGATGGTGGGCTAAATCTTAGTTGGGTTCAACCAGTCTCAATGGATGTGGATTTATTTGTGTACTCCCTTCAGGAACACCGTGGACCTTCCGCAAGTCGTCACTTTACGTTTACACTCACTGAAAAAGATCCGCTCGGTCCTTTTGCATATGATAAGGATAAAAATGGCGATGATGGCGATAGCACTGATACGAACAGCCGTGAAGACACGGACACGTATCACCAGATTATAAGCTCTACACCTTTAGCAAATCACAGTCAAACGGAAATGTCCAGTCCGGCGTTAAAAGACAAGATGAACAGGAAGCATCTTACAGGAGCATTTATCCAGGCCAATGAGTTAGATGTTGTGGTGAAAGATAAAAGGCGATCCATTACTTCACCACGCAAAAACGCGTCTACACTGAGAGAATCAAACTACGTCGAAGCCGCGTGTGCCCCTCGTTTTGATACAATGACGCGTATGTATTATAACCCGTGTCGTGGAACGATTCAAGATGGTGTGGAGCGCTTCTTTCCTCTTCTTGGAAACGTCCGCACGATTCGCCTTCGTGCGGCACTGCGCCACTTGTCCGACAGCACCGGTGATGCGGATGATGCCTCATATAGTGGCTTTTCAGCTGTTCTATACCATTGGATGGTTGAAAAGGTTTTTCAGATTCACCCAGGTGGCCTGGTCGAGGTTACTTTCTCTGCAAGCTCTACAACGCGTCGTATTGGTCCCCGTCCACATCCACGTTTTTTCTTGGCCGCCGCACTTCTTTTGCTTGCTTGTGCGGACGTTGCCCTCCATTTGCGCGCGTTGCGTCGCATTCATATGTACCGTCGTAAGCTTGCCGCCAAACAATGGCAACGTGACGGAAATGAGTCTCTGCAATCCTGTTCCCCCGAGATTAGTGCGGCAATTGGAGATTCTAGTATTGCTCCAGATTTTGCAAAGGTGACCTCCGGTTCTTCTCCGTTTCATCTGCCTGGTGCTAGTCGAGATGTGGTGATGGAGGGAGCTGCTACCACCTCTGCAAAAGAATCATTCAATGGGACTGTAGATCGTTTACGTCGTGCTTTAAGTTGGCCATCCTCCCAGAAAAAACCTTCCTTTGGCCGTAATGCGGGAACACTTATGCCGGAGACGACTTACACAGACTTCGACGATATCTGGAAACAACAGTTGCAACAATCTCAAGGAGAAGGTTGGCAATATCTTGGAATCTTAGCTGATGTGATTACAGCGGTTTATTCCGTCATGGCGCTTGTGAAGTTGTGCGAGCTTTCGTCGACGCTTGCGTTTGAGGTGTTTGAAGCGATTTTTCTAGGGTTATCTGGACTTCTTTTGTCTATTAGTCTGCTTTCCTATTTACGCTACTTCCCGCAGGTTTATTTTACAGTACGTGCCACACGCCAAGTAATTCCACGACTTCTGGCTTTTGTGTCAACGGTCGCACCCGTATTTATTGGATTTGCTTTCTTTTACTTTATTGTATTTGGTCCACACTCCAAGGGTGAATTCACTGATATTGGTTTCGCATTCGTTGGATTATATTTTATGATGTATGGTGATGCTCTTCTTCCTGCGATTGAGAATGCTGAAGGCTCTGTGTATCTTATTGTGGTTATACTTGCAAATGCCATGACAGTTATTTTTGTCCTACTGTTCATGATGACTATGCTGAATCTTGCCATGTCTATTACTCAACAAGAATGGGGAATGATGCGTCGTCGTTTTGGAGCTTGTTTAAGTGTGGGTAATATGCTATTTACTGTTCGAACCCGCGAACAGGTAAGGCTGGAGACAACAGAAACCATCATTGCTAACCTTGAATTGCTATTACACATCTGTCACGAGGAGCAAATGTTCCAAGTTGATATCAGGGATGATGTGAATAGTGAGGATGCCGGCACTGTACGTGAAGGTGTTGCGGAAGAAAATACCGTGTCCCAACGAGGCTCATTTGTTTATCAGGACCGAGATGTCTCGAATTATCTTCGACTTCGCCTCAATGAATTGACGGAGGGAGCTTTAAATAATAACGACTAATAGAGAGAGAAGAATAAAGAAAAGAAAAAAGGGAAAATAATAAAGAAAAGAAAGGACACCAAAAGAAAAAAAAAGCAATCTCCCCCTTTTGAGAGAATCAACAACAACAACAACAACAACGAATAGTGAACTACTTTAAGATTCCCTGTTTTAAAAATATTTTTGCTGATATGGTCAATGAAAAAAAAAAAAAAGCGAAGAAAATATGTCACATTAGCGAAAAAACAACAACAACAACAATGATTTAGTCTTTACTGAGTGTAGGACTTTTTTCTGCTTTCTTTTCGTATTTTATAGCTTTCTTTGTTTTACTTTTTCGTTCTACTTTTAAATGTCTTTTTTTTTTTGTATGCAATTTATGATAAAGAAAAATTACTTTAAGAACTAGTTTATTTGTTTGTTGTTTTATGGATGATGGAGTTTTTTTTTTTTTTTGATTGCATGGCTTCTCTTTCTGTTATTGTTATTGTCTTTGACTTGTGTTCTCTCTGTGGTGATTTTTTTTTCCTTTTTGGTTTTAGGTTTATAGATGCAACTGTGTTAGTAACTTAATTACTATTACTGATTGTGTACGTATATCGCTTAACGTTTGCTCGTTCATACGCACATTGGCGTAAAAATGCGGTGTGGTAATTGTGGTTCTTTATCTGCCATTCTTCTGCCCTGTGCCGACTCTGAACAAGAACAAAAACAAGAGGAGCGGAAGCATAAAGTACGTTACTGTTACGTGTGCGGTGCTGCGCTGTGCGGTGTTTCACTCCAAACAAATAAACTCGCAAAAGTGTCATTACCCTTACCTACGCTCACCACTGCCGCGATGCCGGAGCCGATTTCCTTTGCAATGGCCAAAACCGCACTGCGGCGACGTCTTTTGGCGCACCCAACCCACGCCCTATTGCGCTGTCTTCCGGCGTCGCGAATGACTCAGACATCCTTTTCGACTTTCCCAACGAACCATTCCGCTTCCTCTGATTTGACGACTTGTGCCTCCTCGCCTCCGCCGGTATATCACGCTTGGCCGGTTGACACGATGGATGACGAGGAGTGTTTACGTGAATCCACACACAAATGGAAAAAGGCAGGAACCTCCGTCGCTTCCTCCGGCAACCCGCCATCATCACTACTCTTTGCTCGACTCGATGAGGTGGAGGCCGCGTTGGCGGGTATGGTGCTGGAGTTCAACACCCTTCTCGCCTCCAAGCAGGTGGATTGCCTGCAGGAAGTGGATATGTGGCGAAGGCACGCCACACAACTAAGGGATGAGTTGTACGATGGCAGCGTGCGTGAGGCGGAGCTATTAAAGCGTGTGGAGCAGTTAGAGCGTCAATTGCGTGAGCGGGATGCCTTACATAAAGCGGCACTCGATGAGGAGCGACGGCGGATTGAAGAGACACAACACTGGCGAAGAAAAATGCATCATGAACACGAAGAAGACATGAAGGCGGCATATCTGATGCTACGTGAATCGCTTATCGAATCGGTACCTCACTGAACATGACTCATTTCTATATATATATATATATATATATATATATATTTAATATGTTTACAGCAATCACTTGTTTTTTCTTTCTTATATATATATATATATATATATATATATATTATTTCGTTTATGTATTTCTATTTTAAAAATGTCCTTTTCTCCTCTTAGAGGAGTCTTTTTTTTCTTTTTTTTTTGTTCCTAGGATATCTACACAGAGTACGATTACGTACACAAACACAATAAAAGAAAAAGAAAATATATTTGTAAGCTTTTTGCTCTTTGATTTTTGTTTTAGCATCAATTTTTTTTTTTCGTATTCTTGTTTTGATTTCAAATTGCTTCGTTTTTTGTCGGGATTATCAATTGGTCTTTTTCCATTTTTAATGACGGCTTCCAGAATGAACTGGGACACTTCCATAGCACACATGTCTCTCTCGCATGATTCTGCGCTTGGGTACCGCATCAGCCCCTTAAGACCAATACTTCGAACAATGGTTCAGGTAGGAGGGCAGGAAAAGATTCCCGTGGTGCGGAGTCCCAATAAAAGGAGACATGGAAAGCCTGATGCACGCCCTACCAATGATAACAGAGCACATGTGGTGCACAAAAACTACCGTGGTATATATGACAATATGCTTCAGAATTCCCTATCAAGTCAAAGTGAGGCGTACGTCCACTCACTTTCGCAGAGCATGGAGTTGGAGGGACATGATGGCTGCGTCAATACGCTATATTTAAACCCATCCGAAGACTTGCTTCTCACCGGCTCCGACGATCAGCGTCTGTGCTTATATGACACAACGGACTGGTCGCTGCGAGAGAGGTTTACAACGATGCATAGTGCTAATATTTTTCACGCCGTTTTATGCCCAGGAAACCCGAATCATGTTCTCTCGTGTGCGGCAGATGGCAGAACCATATTGACAGATCTGGAAACGCTAAAAGTACAATTTAAGTGCCGTTTTTCTGGTATGGCTTCAAGTTTATTAGTATCTCCTTGGTGGCCAGACACGGCTTTTGTTTCCTACGACAGTGGTTACATTTACCGTATCGACACACGTATGCGTTTCTATGATTATTCTCAACCATCTGTTGGTAATCCTTTTTTTGATAATGTATTTCAGGTTAATATTCTTACCGCACACGAACGCTGGCCATTTCTTATTGTCTCTGGAACGAATTCCCCACATGTTTACTTGCACGATGTGCGTATGGGTTCGCTTGGTGCCTTTGCTTCTCTTCATATCCCACGAGAACATCGTATAGAGTGTGATGGAATCAGTGATGTGGCTTTCAGTGATTCTGGGGATATGATGGCTATAAATTATAGGTGCGAAGATGTGTATGTGGTGCCATGGCTCGAATCTATCTACTCTGCACGCGTAACAGCTCCCGATATAAAGGGCATTTTTCCCCTTTCAAGCGCCTGGTCAAAAAAGTTACCTTCCGCACCATTTGTGAACTTTAGGCAGCTTCGAGGACGTGTGAATGCCGACACTATGTTTAAGAAAGTGATATTTATGGAAAATGACACGATTGTGTGTACTGGAGGAGATTCTGGTGAGGTTTATTTCTGGCGCTGCTGCGATGGTGCGTTATTGCACACTATAAAAGGCGATGGAGATATTACTAATTGTGTGCTCCACTGCAAGCGTAATCGAACCTTGTTAACATCTGGTATTGATAATACTGCCAAGGTTTTCACGCAAGGAAACGTAATCTATTCAAGTGGAACAAGTCGTGACTCGCTGCATGAGGGTTTGGGCCAAGGAAACAGGACGCGACTGACTCGAAACGCTGCTCCTGCGTATGATGATGATGACGAAGAACTGGAAGGAGAGGAAGAGGAAGAGGAAGAGGACGAAGATTTTGTAGACGCAGCGACTGACTCACTGGGTCCAACGGCGGTCTCACGCTCTTTTGTTGCATCGGATGCTTTGGAGGGAGGAGTGAGATATGATGATGATGATGGTGGTGATGATGTTGTTGGCGACCCGCACACCTTGGAAGTGCGAGAGGAGCACATCAGTAATGATGACGATGACACTGATGAAGTACTTATTTACGATGACGATGATGATGATGATGATGGCGATGAATTTAGTGATGTGGAGTATGACGACAATGACATAGGCAGAGTATTAATGGGTGTAGATGCAAGTGATTATCTAAGTGGCCGTTCGATGAACAGACGCACCACACGGCTGCGCGGTGCTTATGCTCGACGCAGTTTAGATGAATCTTGCACAGTTGCACAGCTTATGTTGGTTACCTTAAATGTGGATAACGCACCTTTACGTGAAATCTTAAGGCTTATGTCGAAAATGAGGCAAATGAAAGAACGTTCTGGTCTATATTCTCCATTTTCTGGTGTTGGCAATTCAGCATATGATGTGAACTTTGTCTTCCCGACGATTACCGAAAGCAACAACATAACTGAAGAACGGAGTAACATGGTTATGGAAGAGGATACTACAAGAAGTCTATTTTTTCCTGATGTCATAAGATATTTGCAGCGTTACACGAATCTGACTCTTGATATGCAAAGGAACACAAATATTCAACAACCTTCAAATTCAACCTCGTCCTCATCTTTTTACTCTGTTAATGGAAGCAATGACTTGTTTCCATTTTTTACATCGCGAAGTGTACAACAAAGACGGTCGCAGGTACGTAACAACTCTTCTGGCTCTGCAGGCCATTGGAGAATTTATGACTCATCTGCGATTCGTGAAGATGTTTCTCCATATAGTTATTTCGCTTTGATCGATGAAGGCGGTATATCTACAACTATATTTTCCAAGTTCCGCGATGCACTTAACATGTTAAAGTGTAACCTTGATCAGGCGTTTCGTGCCTGGGCAACGGGATCGTCATCTGATGGTTGTGAAAGGAGGCGAGTGCAGGTGCCTCGCTGGGATCAGTGTCGTTGGGGTCTTGGTATGAATGTTCCCCCAAGTTTTGACGAAGAATGGTTAAATAATGCGGAATCGGACGTCTCTTTTATGACGGGATTACATGCGAATGACAGAGACCTTGACCTTCACGGTCGTGTACGTGTCGCAGCACTCATTCAACTGATGGAAATCCTTCTCCATGGAAAGGCGCACCTATGCACTTCACCACGAGAGTTTAGGTTTTATTGGCGCAGTCGCTGTGTATTGGAATTGTATCATGCCTACTACTACATGGCAGTTGGTGACCTTGAGGCGGCAATCGATCGCACAAAGGTTTTGGAACGATTTGTGGAATATCGCAGCATTACAGCTTTGGGTTCTGTTAACTGTCTGTATAGGGCCGCCATGGCGGTGCGACAGTCATCGAACCGAAAAGAGAGTGAAGTGTGTTCACTTATTGAAATGATTGCTTCGCTGGACTACTGCTCTTGGCCCCCACTTTTAGTTCCACTGGCGTTGCAGATACGTATTTTGTTTCTTGCGCGCCGAGGACATGTTCTGGAAACATCTGACTCCAAAGTGGACCTAAGTATGGAACGTATTACGAAGCTTGTGGAAGATTTGCGCCGGAGGATGGAAAACCATCCAAATCGAAAGGTGGCGCATCGTGTCGCCACGATGCTTACTAGTCTTGGGTTGTAGAGATGCATAAAATATATTTTCATATGATCTCATGTTTTTTTTGTTTTTTTTATTCGCGTTTGCTTTTATTGTTATCTTCTTTTGGCTAGATGATGTCTTTAATGTATAAAGGTGTAATTGATATGAAGAAATGTTTTTTTTTTTTTCCTGACTACCATTGCGTGTTCACTAACGCAAGAAAGCAAAAAAAAAGAAGAAAATGTCCTCTGAGCTCAGCAATGGAGCTTCCTGTTATTATCATTTATTGCTGTTACTGCGTTTTTGTTGTTGTTGAGTTTGATAAGACTTTTTAATAAGCTCCAAACCCGTGAAAGAAAAAAAAAAAAAAAGTGGCGTATCCGTACTTACAAATAAGCATTGTTAAGGGAAAATGAACAGATTTTTTTTTTCTTTTTCATGTATGTTGTTGCTATATTTCTCATTTTTAATTGGGAAATAAAGGAGTTATATATATATATATACGAATTTTTTTTTTCTTTGGTGGTAAGGGATGTAGGTAAAGAATGAATATTTAATTACTTTGTTTTTTTGGTTGTTCGTTTTCTTCGTTTTTTTTTTTCATGTACTTTTTTTTTGTTCTCGTTTCTTCTTTGTTTTGGTTTATTACCGTAACAACTCTTAAAGGAAAAACGAAAATAAGAGAGCAAAGAAAAAAATGAGTTTGGAATATTACGTGTTGTAACAATTGAATAAAACAAGCAAACAAACAAAGAGAAATATTAAATGTTTGTTCTCAAACAGTGTGCTGCGCGTACTTGAGAGAGCGTTGGTGTGTTATTTTTTTTCGATGAAGCTCATACCTTTTTATTGTTATTTTACTTCCAGTAGGTTGCAGTGTTTTCTATTTTTTATTATTATTGAAATTGACATCAAACGGAAGAGCGTTTTTTTTTTTACAATTTCTCTCTTTGTAGTATTCGGAAAGGAAAAAAAAAATGGAAGGATTGTGTTGGAGAAAGAAATTATGAATCTCTGTATTAACGATTTGCCTCCCGTTTTATGTTAACTTTGTTGTTATGTGTGTGTTTGTATGTACCGAATTAATTGTCGTGAAGTATCGAAACAGTTTTCCTTTCGACTTTTACTATTTTGAAACAAAAATTGGATACGGGCACTGTATCTTTTATTATTATATGGTTTTGTGCTTTCACGTTTCTAATGCGCAATTACTCTTTCTGCTTCTTTGAGACTTTTGTAAAATGCTTGAAACCCCCAAATGGGGTGTGGGATTGTCACTGTCCTTTTCTTTAAAATACAAAAATAAAAAAGGCGAAGAAACGCTCTTCTCTCTTCTTTACCTTTTTTTTTTTTACTGTTGCTATTTTATATGTGTGCTTTTAGCTCCATGTGTTGTGTGATGCTGGTAGATACTTCCGCAAAGATCTGTTTTTAAAGAGTTGAAGTTATTGTGTGAGTGACGTTTTCGTTTTTTTTTTTTTTTTTTTAGCCATCATTATTATTGTTTATCATATCTCTACGATTGGGGTGGCGTTTTACTACAGTTTTTTTTTTTTTTGTCGTGTTTTTTACATTCAGTATCTCACTAACTTCACTTTTTTTTTTTTTGCGCTCTGGTCTTGACCACCGAATTCATTGCGCCTTTTCCTTATCATCATTTCAAAAAAAAGATTTTTTTTTTTTTTTCGTTCAATAAAAAAAAAAATAATGATGAGTTACAAAACTGTTTTATGAGTTTTTTGGGAAGGCTGATTTTTTTTTTTTACATTAGTTCATGGAGTAATAAGGAAAGATAACCTTTATTTTTTTTGCCGATTTTCCTTAGTGTGTAGCGGAAAATGTATGAAGGAATAAAGTTTCTTTTTTTTTTTTGCTGCGTGTGTGTTTATTCTTCCTTGGTAACGTATACATGTGTACGGTAAATGCTTGCATTTGTAAATAATGTCTATGTGTATGTAGATGATCCTTTTCTTCTTTTTTCGTACTTAATTCGTTTGTTTCAAAAAAAAAAAAAAAACGCACACGAACTCACTTCAAGCACAAGTTGTTTTATCATTATGCGCGGTGTGGGTTTGCGCCGGCAGCAACGACAGTCGACGAAACAGACGGACGCGGGGGAAAGCAATGCGCCGGTTAGCGTTATTTTTCGATCCCACACGGACGGCCTTTCAACGGCTCCATTCCTATTTTGCCCGAGAAACTTCAACCTTCCCATGCCAACCGCCCAGATGGCGTTTACAGAGGAGGTGATTGAGCTCCGCGTGCCAAACGGTCCAGGTGACCCTCACTTGGCGGACCTCGGAGGTTCGGGGAGTAGTCACACACTCGTCCCGCACACCGCACCAAACGGGGCGGCGGGCGCTCACGTCTTTGGAGGCGGAGGGGAATGTCATAGCGGTGCGTCCTCAAATCTGTTGCGGGCAACCTCCCCTCTGCAGGCATCCATGTATGGGTCGCCGGATTCGCTTTCTCGTTCATTTGACTCATCGGCCCTTAATGGGGCGAATGCAAGAGCGACGACGACGATGACGGTGCCGTCTTCCTTGTTGGAATCACCACTGAATCCGCCAACTGGTGAATCGGGTAAGGAGAGTTGGATCTGTAGGGCGTATTGCTTTGGTGAGAAGGATGCGGTGCACACAAACGGTGCCATTAGTGTGCATCATTCTGTGGCAAACAAGATACAGTTTATTAACGACATTGCAAAAGGAAAGGCGACGGCGCGTGTGATGTCTTCGTATGCGGAGGCAAGGGATCGTTTTGGGCTTTCCCATGTGGAGCTCACATTTGAGGCGTGCGCTCTTTATAGGGCAGATATGTTCATTATCGCTGAATCACTGCGTGAACATATTCTCTATGAGGGACAGGAAATTGCACTTTCTGGGGTGCGTGTGAAAGTGCGGGAGCTGCTCCGTTCAGTCACCCCGATTTCTACACCTCATATTGTGGAAAAGGGGACGAGTACTGTCGTATCCGCTGGAGCCACACCAGAAGGTGAGGTTCCATCTACCACCTTAGCTGTAGGAACACCCAACAGACAGTGGACCCCGCTTCTCACATTTCAACCAACACAACCCCAACAGCCCATGCAAATGCAATTAGAAAACACCGATGTGCGGCGTAATCACCGTTGTGTGTGTTGTGGCTTGGTAACATCAGAGACACTCGTCAATTTTCGCTCCCTCTCTCCTAAGCTTGTTATTATTCTTGAAATATCAAAAGAAATGTGGAATACTACACTGGATGGTCGTATTGTACTTACCTGGGCGGTGAAGAAATTTTTGCGCGAGTATTTTCTCGAACAGCTTCCCAAACATAAGGCCACTCCGAGTATTTTTGTTGTCATTGTTGGACGTTTACACCCGCAGTATGCTATGAAGGGTGAGTTGGATATTGCGCATATGATGACGGTGGCGAATGAATTTCGCACCGAGAATATGGCGGATGAGATGGAAGAACAATATAATGCCTTTCTCAAGTGTCTCATGCGGGAGCTGCGGGCGGAGTTACTTTCTCGTGATCCTTCATTTCCTGTAGATGAACTTACGGAACGCGATATATTTGTTAACGCAAAAGAAACATCAACCATGAAAACATTGAGTGTTGTACTGGAACACTTTGAACAAGTTGATAAGGGTAACGTGAATGGATTTCTCGTGACGATTGTTTCTGCCGGAAAGGGACTTTACCAAGTCACGAGAGATGCATTAAAGGATACGTGCATTCGTTTATTTAATTTTGGTATTGACAAGATCAATATTGTGTGCATTGGTCGTCCTCCACTTCACGTGACTCCACTGCTGGAGTATGTGAACGAGGATGAGTCGCCCCTCTCGCCCCATTCAGCATCACTTGAAGGGCAAGGTCAGCGACTCTACGAGCGACCAGAATGGGCCCGTTGTCTTTTCTACCACCCAGCCCCGGATGGCCCACGCGATGGTGTTCCGACATTTGATTTATTAACCCGAGAAGAATGGTTGCGACGTCAGCGCGTAGTACAAGGACGGGGACCGGTTTTTGTGCCCGGACTAGGCCTGCCCTCTATCCAACTCCCGAGTGTGCTGCTTCCTGTTCTTGGGGATGAAACAACAATGTGTCATGCACCCGGTGCCGCACCCAACGCAACAACGACTACTAGTGTAGATGCCCGAACAGTATTTCGTGCAAAGGGAGGAGTGGAGCGAACTGCCACGGCGTCGCTTGAGACCGGCGTGACAGATGGGGCGTTATTTCTCTTTGCTACATGGTACGCACAGCGTGGGAGAGGTGGATCCCCGGGTAGACATTACCGATCTGGCCGTGAAATGATACACAACTATGCAATTATGCGACACGCACAAAATGAAGATCGTCAAATTTGCTGCCGTCAAAAAGGAAAAGATATGAAAAGAACACACCAAACCGCTTCTAAAGGTGTACCTGTGAGTGCTGATTTTGTTTCCTCTGGGGTCAATGTGCTTGATAGTGATTTACAGAGTGGTCACGTATTACTAGAGCTTCGTGTTAATGCATTCGTACTACCGAACACTTCCTGGTCTCCAGGTATTCTTAGTGATGACATCATCTGGGGACAGTTGATGAATGCCTTTGCAGGTAAACATAGCTGTTGTACAGCAGAGGAGGCAGAATACTTCACACCACATTTCAGGTCAAGTGAGGTATTTTGTAGAGATCTTAGTGCAATTATGGGTGAAGGAAAATCTCTCATATTGGCCACTCACCCAAGTAATGTGAGTTTTACTACGTCAGAAGATGTCGTCTTTAGTTATCGCACGGACTTTTTTGTAACTGGGTTAAAAAATTCATTGGTGCCACCACCCAAACAGGAAATCCCCTTATCAGAAGTGAATCATGCTGGACCACTCAACCCAGATGGTGGCAATCTTACCGTTCTTGATGCGGAGGCAAATACTGAAGAGGAAGATTCTCGTGTTGTGGTTCCTCTTCCTATTGCTGAACCACATCTTGTCGATACTGCTCCATCAGGAAGTGGAAACCAGATGGAAGTGGATCGTACGGAAACTACCCACCCAGCTCCACCAGACGCAGTGGTGACTGTGGCACGTATTCGAATACGTAGTCATGCACTATTTGCTATTCAGCCAATTAACCCGTACGCTTCAATGACCACCGAGTCTCCTGCGCGTACCTCACATATTGCTAGTACAGCTGTGCTTTTTCGACGACGTTGGTTTTTTACCCACCCTGATGCTCCAACCTCGGCGTGGACGACGCTTTGTCACTGCAAAATGCTTCCATTATATGGTACAAAACCTACCTACGCCCGAGACAGCTACTACGATGTGCCCACGCACCATTACGCTGTTTCTACAAGAGACCGAACGCGGTTATTGGAGTACGTTCTGCAGCGACTCGTTGAGAACTATCAGATTGTTGTGGAAGGGACATCTTTGGCGAGCGTGCAGTGGCCACGTGGTGATCCTACACCCAACGTACGTGTGGATATGTCTATAGGGCATCAAATTCATCATATGAAGGTGGGCGAAACAGGACAGAGCCTTTCCGTTACGCGGATGATGCATCGTGGAATGTATAGCAATGCCCCTGTGACGCAGGTCATGACCCATTCGTACCTCCTTTTAAATTATTTAAGTGGTGGCTTTAGTGTGCGTGAGGCACCCTTGGCAGTGCTCATTGGTGAAAAATTTACTTTTTGCTGGGAAGATCTCGACACCTACTTGCGTGAGCGGCCCGATGCGACGATCCCACGTTCCCCAACATGTCGGTTGCGTGAGAAGGAGCTCTGTATTGTACTCCTTCCCGAGTCTGTGGAGTCAAAACCCATCTCTTTTGAAGTGTTCCTTAAGTTGATTAAATACCGTTTTAGTAGTCAACTGATTACACATGGGGATGTTCATTGGGTCGAAGATGACACACCGCTACATACCTCTATACCAGATGAGATGGACTATCCAGATCTACCATCTCTCTTTAGTGTGGTATTATTGCATGACCATTCTCACAAGCTGGATCACCAGTGTGTCCTGGATCATAAAACGGGACGCACTATTTCCCTTGATGCACCAGCAGATAATCGGATGATTATGTCTATTGATGTCTCCTTACCACTAGCATTTAATCCACGTTGTCACTACCTCCTGCGTATTACATGGATGGTATGTATTCCAGCTATTGTGATTGATTGGTACTGGTCATTTTTTGCCACCGCGGCGAGGTTTGGATTTCGAGCTGTACCTATGGTAAGCTATGAGAAAGGTGAACAGACGGAACGGAGGGCGGCAGCATACACCGTGCATGCAGATGACTCACAAGATGAGCCACGACTACGACGCACATTGTTGACTATTCTCACGACTCCACAGTTTGGCTATTACCCTGCTGAATCATCCATGAGCCGTAACTGCCGCTTGCTGCATATTAGTGGTCTTTGCTACGTGAGATCCAAGCCTGATCCCACCATTGTGGCGCAATGGTATGAAAATCCAGAAAAGACACTGGCTCAATTGGAGCACCAACGCTTGCTTACAGAGTTTGTGGAGGCAGAACAACGTGCGCGTGTGGAGTTGAGAGGTGGCGTAGCTTAAAAAAAAAAAATCATCAAATCCTTTTCATGCATCTTTATTAGCTTTGGAAGAAGACACGGTGGGAAATAAGATGGCCACATGATTTTACACACACACACAAAAAAAAAAAACACATATATACACATGTTTGCATACACGCTTTGTTAAAAAGGTTGAGTTCTTTTTCTGATCTATTTTTTTTTGTTTTTGTGTGTGTATTGGTGTGTGTGGAGTACCACTACTAAAATGAGAAAAGAAAGAAAGAAAATGAGATCGGAATATTTTTTTTTTTTGAGTATTCGTGTTCGAGATGAAGTGAAAGAAATGAAAATGTACTTACTGCGAAATTTACTTTCTTTTCTCTTTTTTTTTTTTGTTTTCGCGGAGACATTGATAGCAACACTTGACAAAGCGGGTAAAAATTTTCAAGGAATCAAAGTGCAACTTAGTAGCAGCAACAACAACACCAAAATAAAAACATCAAAACAAAAACAAACAGACAAAAAGAGCGTGCATGTCCCAACAAAGTGGGAAAGACCAACTTATATTAGAGGTGGATTTAAGTGAGGAGTGTGTGGAGCGTACGGGAGTGGTTAATTTCTGCCACGCCGCCTCCAAGCGGCGCACGGCGGTTGCGTCGCGTCATGATAAGGCTCTTCAGATACGAAACTACCCGTCCGACACGGATGGCTTTGGTCCTCCAACGGAGTTTGCCCTTCCCGCACTTCATGTGTGTGACGCCGCGTTGATGGATGGTGCGGAAACGGGACTACTACTTTTAAACATTGCGGAGAATTGTCTTTATCAGGTGGATATGGAATGTGGTTCTGTGGTGCAAATCTTTACCCCATCGGAGGCGTTACCCATTCAGGCGGTTACCTACGCAGCGCATGTGGCGAACACATCCCCGGTGTACACCTGCCTCACGGAAAAAGCTCTCCTCACTGTGGACCTCCGCGCTAAAAGGACGCAAACAAACTGTCAAATTTCCGTCAAAAAGCCATTAACGTGTCATGCGACGTCATTAACGGGGCACGTGGCGGTTGGGGATGAGACGGGACTGCTGCGTTTATTTAAGGGACCGACAGAGCTTCGGGGGGCCACCGCGTCCCAAGGCAAAGAGGACGCCAAGGCGCCTATTGTAGATGTCGATCTGACGGCTGATGGGGAGTGGGTGGTGGTTGTATGTGCCAAGTATCTCTTACTGCGACGGTTTCATGAAAACGAGATGTCTTACACCGGCGGTTGGCGCATGCCATGGAGTAAAAGTCGGGCATTGAAGTTACAGCCATCCCTCGCGCAGCTGGTGGCACTTGGAGGGGTGAAGAGGCTCAACTTCACCTCGGGCGGGTTTGATCGCTTTGGCGGGGAAAAGGAGGTGTGCATTACGGCCTGTAGTGGGAATTACATCTTCACCTGGAGCCTCGATGCCGTACTGAAGGCGGAGGGAGAGGATTCGATTCCGAACCCCGAAGGCGCTCGCACGGCTCGACGCGTGACGGCTCTCTCCACAATGGTGCCGCATCGCATAACATATTTAACGCATCGTGATGTGCGGATGGCGCCGCTCAAGTGGACGCTTCCGGTTTGACCTTTATCACCCACCTTAGTTTTGTTAGTGATCTGTATATATATATATTTTTTTTTTCTTTTTTTGTATATGTTTTATTTCTTGTAGATTGTCAATTTGTTTTGTTCCTCTTGTGAGCCGTGTAGAATTTCGTTTGCTTGCTTCTTTCTTATTTGCTTTTCATTCTGCGGTTGTTATTTCTCTGTATCTCTTTTTTTTTTTTTTCTGCACGTACACATTTTTTATTATTACTATCTTTATATGATCTTTCTGTGTGATGGTTGCGCATATTCTGTTCGCTCTTTTGTTGGACAGGAATACTGCTGAGTGTCGTTTAACCAATTACCCCGTGTGAGAGTATTTGATGTCATCTATAGTGCTTTTTCTTTTTCTCATTATGTACATAAAAGAATTCCATCCCGTTTAATTTCTTTATTGTACGGGCATGTTTTTTTTTTTTTTTGATTGTTTGTTTGTCTTTATTTGCTTGTTTTTTCTTACTGCTTTTCACTATGCAACTTTCCTTCAGTTGAAGTATTTTTTACTATTTTTTTTATTGACTTATTGGATGTTTTCCAATGAATGTTGAAGTGTAGATTATAATAAACATATATTAATATATTTTTTTGTTCGTTCTTTTTTTATTTTTTATTTTGTCACATGTTGTTCTTTTCCATCTTTACTTTTCTTCTTTTTCTGGCGTGTAACTTTCTCTTTACTTATCTCACACACCTCCACACTGAAGTAGTATTACAACAAAACGTTAAACGGTTATCTTAAGTAATATAAATATATAAAAATATATTTATCAAGGAAGAAGTTTTTACAACAATGCGTGGAGGCAATACTAAAAAGAATCATAACACTCGAGGGGAAGAGACGGAGGTTTCACTATTTAAGGGAGATGGGACACTTTACATGGGCGAAAAAAAACGCTATAAGCCTCTCGGTGAAAGCGGTTCGTTTACGATTGAGGTGGCAGCCGACGAGTCAGAGAAGGGAAACTTTACCTATTGGATTCTCGTCTACGAAGGCGAAGAGAATATTTACTCTCAAGGAATTGGGAATGGTCTCATGGTTGGTTACTGCTCGAGGGAATGCTCCGTACATTGGCCGGCATTGATTGATAATAAACTGGAATCCATGGCTTTTAGGTTTGTGGACCGTAATGCGACCATGTCGGCAGAAATGCTTATGAATCGCTTTGTAGAAATGTATAACCGCTGCACGTATGCGCTTCTCACTGGTTCTGCTGTGGAGCATAGCGGGACTGCCGAGGATGAGTTTTACGACTACCTAAGTGGAATCGCGACAGAGCAGTTGACGGATGACGATTACAATGAACCTGTGTATGAGCTTGATCTTCAGCATGAACGATCCAAGGAAACGGGGACGGGGAATGTTTGCTACAGTGAATCCATGCGATTTAACCGCGCGGTTGTCATTCGCGAATCTCGCAATGCATTGGAGTTACAAGCGCATGCGTTTGATGCGAATGGTTTTGAGTCACGTGCTCCCGATGCGTTTAAACTTCCTGGTATCACCTCCTGCGATGATGCACTCATGGATGACACAGAGACGAAGCTGCTGCTCCTCGACGTGAAGGAGAACCGACTGCATCACATTGACATGGAGTATGGGAAGGTGGTGCAGGAGTACACCCCCTCGGAGGACTTTCCTCTTCAGGCGGTTACATATGGAAGCCATGTGGCGACAAGCTCCCCGGTTTACACCTGCCTTTCCTCCCGAAATGCGTTTAATATTGACCTCCGTTTGAATCCAAAGAGTGTTGTGGATATCAAGGAAGGGGAAAGCATCAGTGATTACACATTGTCATCATTACGGAAAAACTTTACTTGCCACGCGACAACCAAAGATGGACACCTTGTCATTGGCGATGCGTTGGGAAGTATCCGACTTTACACGGGTCCACCGGGAAGCCGAAAGCCTAATGGTTCACGAAACCCTAAAACGGCTAAAACGTTAATTGAAACCAAAGTCCCCATCGTCTCTGTGGATGTGACGGCTGATGGGCAGTGGGTAGTGGCGGTGTGTGCGAAACATCTTCTTCTTATGCGCACCTCTTACAAGGACGATAAAGGGAGTGACACCAATGGATTCTCCTCACGCATGGGTAAGAGCAAACCATTACCACTTAAACTGCAACCCACTCCGGCACAACTTGCCGTTCTTGGGGGCATTGCAAACCTCAACTTCGCCTCGGGTGGTTTTGATCGCTATGGCGGAGAAAAGGAGGTGTGCATTACGGCCTGTAGTGGGAATTACATCTTCACCTGGAGCCTCGATGGCGCAGTGCGGGCGGAGGAAAGCGGTCGCGCGTGTGTGGGAGAGAGTGCATTGGTTAAACGTGAGGTGATTCGTTCCTCCGCCGCATTGCCGGGGAAGGTAATGTATCTCACCAATCGGGATATTCGCATGGCTCCGCTGAAGCGTCACGACCGACTTGAGAAGGGCACAAAGCACTACTCGTATTCATTGTAAGAAGGAAAGGGTAGCAGATAGATTATAATTTTTCTTTTCTTTTTTTGGAAGGGGTGAAGAAAAATAGTGAACGCAAAAATGATGAGAGCGGTGATGCTGATAATCATAAAAACCTAAGAAAAGGAAAGAGGGAGAAAATGCAATTATCACGCAAATTTTGATCATCAGAAAAAAAGAAAAGATTCTTTTATATTTTTGTTTGCTTTTTTTTTTGTGTGTGTGTTGAGTTTTTTTTTTTTTTTTAATCTCCCCTTCACTTTTGACGTTTTGTTTTTGCGTTTCGCTTTACTCTTTTCCCTCTTTCAGCGGGTTTTGCTTTTGCTTGTTTAAAAGTGTTTTGTTTTTTTGTTACTTCACAATACGCATTTTGTTATTTCTTGCAACTTTTTTTTTTGTTTGTGTGTGTGTTACTGCATGTGCGTTATTGCCTTATTATTATTATTATTGTACTTCCTTCATGGTTGCGCTTGGTCTCAGCAATGCTTTAGAATGTTTTTGTTTGATTAAATTAGAGAAAAGGGTTAATTGAAAGGTATATATATATATATATATATATGTTTTCTTGAAGGTGTTTTTTTTTTTTAATTCACGGTGATTTACTGAGTTTGTAGATGAAATCGGCAGAGAAAAGATTTTTTATTATTATAAGACTCTTGTTTTTATTATTATTGTTATTCGAATATACATTTATTTTAAAAAAATGTATTGAAGGTTTTGCGAGGTTTCTTGTTTAGAATTTTAATGCTTCTTTATTTGAGAGAAAGTTCATTTGTGACAACGTATAAATATATGTAAATATATATAATTTACTTTTTTATGCATGTTTACATCTTGCTGCTATGTGGATGTCGATTAAAATTTTTTTTTTGTTTGTTTGGGGAGATGTATGTTTGGACATTTGTTTACGTTCTTCTTTTTTCTTGTTTCTTTGTTTGATTTCTTTTAGAAAGGTTATCTTACATTTTGTGTTTATTATTATTTTTACACACGATACTTTTTTTTATAGCTGTGGAGTGAGTTGCGGCGATATAGGTTTCCACTTTTTATTAGAAATCTGCACTAGAACCAAAAAAAAAAAAAGTCGATTTTTGTTTTCTGTGTGTTTGCATACACAGATTGGTCAACAAGGGCACTTGTATAAATAGTACTTGAACTATTTATATTACACTAATTGATATATATATTTGGAATTTTTGCTTTTCGGTCCTCTTTGCGCACTTTCCATGTCTGCTGTTGTTGGAAACGCTGATGCACTCCCCTTTGTGGGACGTGCCCTCAGCACGGCGGAGCGTGCGGCGTTGCAGTCCTCCCTTCCTCTCCTCTCGAGCACATACGACGCCCCGGTTCACTTCTGGGGCAAGGTGACTGGGTACAAAAACGATTATCTCCTTGCGCAGGCCATGCCAGACGGCATCTTTGGCCGCCGCCACACCTTCTACAGCACCGACGGCGGGACGTCATGGCAGCAGTTGGTGTCCATCACACCCGACCAGTCCGCTTTTTGCGATGCGCTGCGTGGGCTCTATATGGGAGATCCGCAATTTCTCTATAAGGTGCGTCGTGATATTCCGCCCGAGCCCGAGCCGGAGGTGCGCCTCCCCGACCCCGACGAGCTGCTGGCGGAGGCGAAGCAGAAGTACGGCGACGACGGCGCCGAGCGGGACGAGGAGGACGAACCCGAGGAGGAGGAAGAGGCCGAGGCGGACGAGGAGGAGGCGGAGGAGGAGGAGGAGGAGGCGGTCGAGGAGGCGCCGGTGCGCAAGCGTCGACCAAAGTTTATGATCATCGCCGTCCCCGAAACGGTGCGGTTGCAGCACTTTGTGCAATTGCACGACGAGGCGTGTGCGCTGACGGTGCGCGGGCAGTACACCTTCGCCCCGAGTGGTGCCGTCGCCATCAATCCATCCTTCGCCGGACAATCGGTGCGCAACGCGATGAAGCCGTCGTGCTACATGCGCCTCTTTCGAAGCGGGTCGGTGGAGCGGAATACGCGGTTGTATGGGCCGACATACAGCGCAACAACGGATCGCCTCGCGCCCATCACCGATGACGAGCCGCAAGGGGTTTGGGTGACAAAGTATGAACCCGCCGCGGGAATAGTGACGGTGCAGAATTTGCTGTACAATGGTTCGCTCTTTTGGTACAGGCCGGAAACATGCGATCAGGGACAGGTGTACATTGGGAACGGGGAACGGGATTTCGAGGTGTGCTTTCTTCTGTAAATAGTGGGAACACGTACAGGACTGAAAGAAGAAGAAAAAATAATAAAAAAAGAGAAAATCGTTTTATTGTTGTTGTTGTTTACTCACACCGTTCCTTTTACGGAGTTTGATTTGGTTTATATATATTTACTTGTTGTTGTTTGCGTTGTACTTACGTTTCTGTTGGCACTTCTATGGAGAATGTATGTGAGGTGTTTTAGTTTTATTTTTGTATTTACTAAAAAAAAGAATATATATATATATCTAAGTAGTAAAGAAAAAAAAAGAGGAAGGGAGATCGTCGTATGTCTTAAAAGTAAATCGAGAGAGAGAGAGAGATAAAGTCAACGGAGTTTTTTTTTTTTTTTTTTTCGTTCCTTGACATTTCTTTCTCCTTTTTTCTTTTCTTTTGAGTGCGCGCTTTTTTTTTTTTCATACCCTCTTGTTGGATACCGCAACTGAGGCATCAATGTAATGATAGAATGAACTTGTCTTTTTCAAAAATACTCAAACCATCTATCAGTGATATGACTGTGTTTTTGTTTTTCTTATTATCATCTTTTGTGATCGTATAGAAAGTTAAATGTTTGTGCTGTGTACTTTTTGATGCTTCTTTGAAAGTAGACTTTATTACCTGTCTTCTTGTGATTCTTTTGTTTTTTTGTTGCTTTATTCGACTTTTTCAATAGTATTTTGATAGTTTTTTCGTAAAGTAAAAAAAGAAAAAAAACGTCGCTTGCAAAAGAGGGTACACAAAATATACTTTGAGGACTTACATATATTTATATTTATATATATATATATATTTACATATATAACTATAAATATATTTGTATGTACTCACACATAAAACACACACACAAGAAAAAATAAGAATACTAACTAGCTGCGTACTTACGGCTCACTACGTAGACGTAGAAAAATAGTGAAGGTATCTTTTTGCTTTATTTTGAGGACTAAAGAGGCAACCGAAAGACAAACAGAAGAAGGAAAGAAAAGGAGATAACACCAAGTATCACAAATACACACACACACGGGAAACGACAAAAGTGGGAGTTAAAAAAAAAAAAGAGATAACGCACGTTCAATTTACCACTCGACGTATTTCTCTGCTCCAAGGCTTAATTTCTTTCATTTGTTGTCATTCTTTTATTTTTATTATTTGTATATTGCCTTTTCTTCTTCTTCTTCCTCATTCGTGTTAATTTCGTGCAGTCATTGACATACATTTTGCCAACAGCTGGTTCAACTCTTTTCTTGCTTTCATTTTTATTGAAAAGAGATCCAAATATTCATACAAAAATAATAGTAATAATAATAAAAAAGAGAAGTAAAAAAAGAGTTGTTCAAGGGAGTATCTGGAACTCTGCCTCTGGCTGTCACTTGTCTTAATCGTTAACAATTTATCAAACCTAACAAAGAAGACGGCAAACACCGAGGGAGAAGTACAAAGAGAGAAAGAGAAAGAAAAAGTTACAATATTTGAAAAGGTAAGGATACAAGGTGTCTTGTGCAAGGTAAACTCAATACGTAAGGTATTTGAGAAACGAGAAGAACAAAAAAGATATAAAACAAAGAAGAAAAGAAGAAAAGAAAAGACAAAGGTACCAACAACAACAACAAAAAAAGAATAAAGGGGGAAGCAAAATCATACTTTCAACAACAAGTAATCCCCAAGAAAAAGAATCGGAAGCCACAAAGCAAAGCAAAGAAAAGAAAGGAAGGATAGAAAAAAAAAGGAATTATCATCCAATAATTCACTTTGTGTGATTCAAGAAATTGCGAAACAAGTCTTAGAGAGTCCAGTTAAAGAAGTAAAAGCGCATTCGCGTAACACACAAAAGTAAAGCAAGAAAGGAAAATAATAATAAGAGCAATAACTCTAATAGGCAAAAAGAAAAAGAAGTCTCAAGAAAACACACAAACACAAAAGAGAAAATCGGAGCCAATTTTAATTGTATTTGCTTTTCAAAACACGCACAAAAAGAAAAAAAGAAAAGGTTTTAAACAAGAGGTGGAGATAAAAAGAAAAAATATATACCTAACAAAAGTCTAGAGAACTAAAAAGGAAAAAGAAAAGAAAAATTTTAAACAAAAGAAACAGCAAAAGAAAAAAAAAAGGCTAATACGAACAAAACAAAACGAAAAACGGACAACGCGTTGAAAAGGTGAAAAAAAAGTATTTTTACGCACTTGATCTTACCTTTGTTCTCTGGAGTGCTTCTTTCGAAACCTACCACTTGTCTTTTGCCAACTTTGAATGGGTGACGGCGCACCACTTGAGCCGTTTATCTCGGAGTATCGTCCCAAAGGCGATGGGTTTCTTCTCCCCCCATCACTTCGCTGCATTCACCCAAAACTTCGTGCGAACATTGAAACCAACGATCGCGCTGCCCTTCTCGCGGCGTCTGAATTGTTGCTTGCGCACTGCACATGGATCACCCAAGCGGATTCCTCCTCCGCTACAGCAACAGATGCGTGCGGAAGCAACGCGCCATTTTCTCGGCATGCGACACAGCATGATGCAGATGAGGAGCTCTACCGACGGTGTCGTTATCTGATGCTCGCATTTGTGGATTTGAGAGATGATAACTATGTTCTTCCGGATGATCTCCTTCGTCGCCTTGTTCCATTTTTGTATAACTGTGTTGTGGATTGGGAGCTTTTGTTACGCCACACGACGTGCTGGGAGACGTTGGCAAAGTGTTTTTGCCGAGTTGCGACGTCTCGCCGTCGCCATCGTTTCACGAGACCGATGTTTACACTTCCTTGGTGTCCACTTGTGTCGTTACTAAAGTCCCTTTTTTTTCAGCCTGCGCGTGTGATGGACTTGCACGCCTTTCACGGAATGCGCTCGGTGGCAATGGGACAGTTGGAAAGGGTTTGTGAGGTCTCTTCCCAACACTTTGACGTGGATGCTTGGCCTGGACTTTGGGAGGACTTTGCTCCTTACTTTTCTCCTCAATGTGAGGAGGCAGCACTGATGCTTTGCCTCTTTTCACATCTTCTACCTGTACATCGACTGGTAGATGATGTGACGAATGAGCCTGTAGAAACAACGGAGAGGGTATTACGATTCCTTCTCGTGGATTCCGTTTATTGGCAACAACATTCTTCAAATTGGTTGATGTACTCACTTAAGATTATTTTTAAAATGGCTATCTTTCATGTTGGTGTAGCAGACTTTGACCGTTATGCTGAACCACTTTTTTCTATGATGCTTTTTGATTTAAGGCTTCCCATTAATGACCCTACTGGTGCACCGCGACGTGTGTTCCGAACCGGGTTCGGCATGCTTGGGAAGTTTCAATTCTTTAAAGTGGATGCTCATGAAATGCCCAATGCGATGGGTTGTATTGCTAACCTTTTACCTAATCGAACGGATTCACCACTTTGGAATCATCTGCGACGTTTTATTCCAGCAACAAGTGTATTTCTTCGACCGAATGCAACCGATCAAAATGCTCTGACTAAAGTATTTTCCTTTTACGCTAGTCTTGTTGCCTCGGCGCACCGTCGTATGAAGGGTCAAGCTGCGTTCCTTCGCGCCCAATCTCATCCTGCGTTGAGAGCTGCACATAAAAATGCCTTTTCTCGTTCTATTCCAGAAGCATATATTTGGTCTAGAGAGACGATTGATTGCTTTGTTGATCTCGTTGCCCCTGTTTTGTTGTCGTCACTGCACCATCGTCTCTCGGATGCGCCGCGTGTGATTGGTCTTCTAGCCGCCCTCTCACCAGCCAAGGTGCAGAAAATGATACTTCCATACATTGATATGGGTCTGCTTAGTCATGTTGAGTCCCCACAGCAACGTCAAGTCGCACTCCAACTCCTCACACGAGCCATTTATCCTCTCAGTGAGTCTATCGCAACTCGTGAAGAATGCTGGACGTATCTCGCTAATGCACTACCACACTTACTTTTATGGGTGAATCCAAGTGTGTCTTCGCTTTCTTCGAGTGTACTAGACCTTGTCTTCGCTGTGTGTACCATCACAGGTTTGAAACATCTCTTTGGGAGCGAGGATGCAGAGTGCAAGTTTGCCGTAATCCTTGTAGAACATCTTTTTGAATACTCTAATCATGTCAAATGTGACCACCCTGCTAACGTACAATTGGCACATGTTATGTGGGCTCTATGCGCGAATCTGAGCGAATCTGCGTTTCAATGCTGTCTCGACCGTGCGCTCAGAGAAGCAGAGACACAAGGCTCTAGTGAAAAGGCTTCTGCGGTGGGTCTCCTCCTTGAGCCAATTGCGAGACGTGCACCGGAGTCTGTGATGCGTTGGGCTTCCCGTAGTCTTATGCCACTTATACAGAATATTGCTACAGCAGATAATGAATTGGTTTGGTGTGTGCACGTGCTGGACGGATGTGTGCGTGGAGCAGGATTGTCCGTTTTTAGGCAACGACACGAGTTAATGCGTTGTGTACAGTGTCTCCTTTCCCAAGTGACGCGGCGGAGGTGTTTACTTGGCGCAGCAACTCTTTACGCGGCTATTTTTTCAGCTTTTTCTTCTACTAGTTGTACAGGCGGACCCTCTGTATTTAAAAAGTGCCTTGATGAAAAAACAAACACACCTATCCAAGATGGAAAAAGGGTCGAGAAAAACGCAGAAGCTGGAATTATCGGTTGTGAAGAGGACAATTTTGCCGAGGAGGATGACTCGGATAACTCGGAGGAGGCGTTGGATACAGCACCGGAAAACGTATCGGGTGTCTTGAGTGGTAACACCACTTTTTGCCGCGCCACGTCGGTGCGACTGACGTGGTTGGAACCTACAGAGGAGCATATTGGTTTTCTCCTTGACACATACAATGGTTTCATGCAAGAAATGATTGATGTGATACGCTCCATTGAATTGGTTTTACCCCCTTCTGAGGAAAATAGCTTTCTTGGCTTAAGCGCTCTCATTGATTCTTCTAGAAGGGGGACGAACCGTGCAGAGGCAACTGGATCATCTGTCACTAATGAAAATGATATCTCCAGTCCCTCGTCCAGTGATGTGGAGTCTGTGACACCGTCGAATGTCCTTAGAGCTGTGATACTTTGGATGCGATATGTTGTGTACATTAATCATGAGTTGCGCACACAGTGTGAAAAGGACAATAAATTAAATTGTATGCCATGGTGGACCCTCTCACCGCGCACGGTATGGACTCTTCCACTTAACACAGAGCCCACAATAGCGTGGCCGGCGGATGCATTAAGTGACTTTCTCTTTGAACATGTCTTGCGTCGTCTAGCAAGTGGGTCTGCCCCATGTGGTACCACTGCAGAGGCATTACAATTACAAGAATCTCCATTAATGAAAGGTCTTCCACCCTTTGGGGATACGGAAGAGGTTGATACATCGAGTTTACAATCGCTTCTTTGGATACTTGCAGAGCAGTGCAATATGGATCTCCCGGGGGTTGCGGCTCTTCCTGAGTATCAGGTGCGAGACCGTTTGTTAAATCGTTTTGAGCATATTGTTGCAGGAATGCTACAGGGTCGTCATTATTTACCTGTCATGTATTGGCAGGTGCGCGCGGAATGTTACACCTTTTCTCGACGTGGTTTGACTATGTTTCAGGTGCCACCACGACGTTTGAGGCGATTAATAAATGTGACTCATATCCTTTTATTCTCACCGTATTCCTCGCTTCAAGCTCAATGTGGTGGGATTCTCATCACTTCCATGGATATTCTCAGTAGACTGGAAGCCGAAAAGTTTGTCATGCATAACTTGATTGTTCTTGGACGTATTGCATCGCTTTGGAATTCAACTCACAAGGATGGTGAGGATGGTTTTAAGAATCGACTGCTCGAAAATTACGGTAGAGTCGACAAGAATGAGGAGGGCTATGATGAGGATGGTGTGAAGGTTCATGATGGACACGAAAACGTTACCAATGACGCAAACTCCACAAATCTTCTTTCGCGTATTAATAGTGATGATGATCATAAAAATAACAATAATAATAATAATAACAATACTAAGAGTATACATCATAGCTCCAGCAGCGACGACAACAAGGACAACAAGAACTATGGTAACAGAGAAAAGGAGATGGAGGAGAAGGAGACGGAGAATGACGAGGATGATGTACGTGGTACGGAGGACTTGGCAAACTCCTCCCGCTTGAAGCGCGAGCTTGCCACTGCCTTCTCCCTCACCTTTAGTGGATTTTCCAGTCACCACTTCTACTACAACGCTGACGTTATTCGACGCACCTATGAACTTATTGTGCAATTTCCAGAGGAATTAACTTTAAAACGTGTCGGTAACCTGCGCAATGTGCATGAAACGGCGAGCTTTAGTGGGATATCCACAATGGAGTACTCCCATGCAGCGCGGCTGTCCGATGATTTGCTTGCCCTCGCCGCACGTTACGCCCTTGCCGCTCCAGGTAGAGTTTTGGGTTGTCTTATGATGATTGTGGCGTTGTATCGTCCCTCGCGTACGGCGTTGCTTTCACGACATAGTGTGTCCTTACTCTTTCGTTTTACCACCAATAACCACGCCAAGGTGCGAGAGACTTCTTTCCATATTCTTCAAATCTTATTCCTTTCCTTGAAGGAACCACGCGCCAAGACCTATGTGCGTATGCGTCGTGGAAAATTGGAGTCAGACGGTGACGTGGAATTCTTTCGTCATCGTTATAATGTCATTCGCCGTGAATGTGCCTCTTTTTACGGTTTACGTGGAGCTGGGCTCACCTTCGCGCCACGTGCTGTGTCTCTGGACGCGGTAGATACAGAATCTATTGCTTTTCAGGATAGAGAACCGGTTCCATTGGAAGATAATGTCGGACTTCTTCGTCAACCCTACTTGGATTACACAAGGAATACATACGATAAGACAAACACTTCTACCATGCGTGAAAATGATACGGATTTGTGTTGTCAGCGTGAGGAGTTAATTGAACTTATTCGAAATCTTTCAGGTTTTGGGATGGAGAGTAGTGATGCGGGGACACCCTTTTCAGACGACCACCATGGAAAAGCGGATCCACACCACCAAGAAGGCATTGAAAAGGATGAGGATGATGCAGAGAAACGACAACGAGAAGGTTGGATCTGGTCCGTTATGCAGCAAAGAAATGACCAACAAGTCTTTTCACAGAGCCGCATGCGCATGTGGAAGACCCTTGGAAAACTTCTTGGAGTGTCCTCAACGGTCACTTTCTTTAACTCGATCGTACGCTTAAAGTTGTGTGATTATGTGCGTCTCGCGCGCAGTGAAGAGGCAGCTGCAAAAGAAAGTCCGTCTTGGCTTTTTGCATGTCTGGCTGACATGCAAGTGTCCTCTGTTCGTATGTCTAAACGTGACCCTGAAGCACGTCGTGAGGCCTTATCGTGCTATATAGAGACTCTTCTCTTCGTCTGTACGAGTAGTCTAGTACCGAATGAGGCGAGTAGCGCATTTGTGGGGAGTGTTTCCGCATTACCAGGGACTTTGAAGCCGGAGGAGGTGTGGACTCTTTATCAAGCCCTCTTCGCTGCCCTCGGACCCTCTTCTACTCCTTCTACCAGTGTTTTATTCCCTAAGCAAACCCCGTCGGCAAGTGTTACAACAGATGAACGAGAGGGGGAGAAGGATATATGTGGCATCTCCTCCACCACGCATTACTCTCTAAAGACACAGGAAATTTCTCGCGTGTTGGTTGTCCTAGTTTACCTTCTCGCGGGGTTTGCGGAGGAGGCGAATGTGGAGCTACTGCCTCGACTTACCCAACAGATCCTGTTGAATAAGGCACTCTTTTTAAACAGTGATTCCACCAATGCACGTCGTTTTTGTGCTTCTGTGATTAGGCAGATTATTTACCTTGTTTTACAACAGAGTCCCTTCCTACCCTCTCATGCTACTGTGCAATCGGATGTGGAGACGTTTCTGGAGCAATTTGCGGGTGTAGAAGCGTTACCTCCTCTTCCTTCCGCCTCTCCTCGTCCTGTACTGGCTCCATGGAGTGCGACACCTGCTCTTTTCGCCGCGTCCAGTCCCTTGTGCGCGTCAAATGCGTGTTCCCCAGGTATGGGTGCGGTGGACGCGGACGGTGCCGTGGTGTTGCCCCCTGCGCTTCGACTAGAGGCGCCGGAAGGGGGAGAGACCTTTCAACTGGATAGTACGCTTAGTTCCATGGCTGGTCTCTCTGCTGTCAAGACGATAGCTATGTATTGGCACACCCCGCCGCAGCCGTTACTGGAGGGGCATATCAAGGGTGTCATTGCACTCCTCGCGCGCGCCTTGGATGTGTCCCTGTCGGAGGTGGATGATCTCTGCGCGACGGTGCGTACCACCCTCGACAGCATGGCTTTTGTTCGAATCTCAAAGCACACCATTCACGCTGTGTTGGAGCAGCTGTGTGATTTACTGATGGAACGTCAACCTTTTGGCACCACCCGCAACGCCAAACTCAATCTAAGTCGCATGCTACGCTTTATCCTTTTCACCAATCTCCACCGCATTGGACGCTTTGCGCTGATGCAGAGCGTGTCGGAGGCGGCGTTGCGCTGCATCGGCCACGGCGATGGCCGCGTGCGGAGTGAGGGAAAGCAACTCCTCGCCATCCTCACCAAAGTCGCGTCCACCGAGCAGACGCAATCCCTCGTGCGGGGGTTCTTCCGCGAGCTCCATCAGATGCCCGCCGCCGGCATCGACAGCGCGTCGCCGTCGACCTCGCCGGGAATGCTGCCCGCCCCCGACACGCTCCGCCGCCGCCGACGAATGGCGCTCCTCCTCGCGCTCTGCTCCGTGTTGGAGGCGAGTCCGGGGACGGTGCCGATTTACGTTCCGCGTCTGATGGAGCGACTCGTCGCGTTCGGCGAGGACCACTCGCCGGAGGTGAGCCGCGCAGTGAAGCGCACCTTCGCCGAGTGGTGGCGCTCCCACCGCGACAGCTGGGAGTTGGAGCACAAGCCGCACTTTACACCGGCGCAGATTGAGGTCATGGCGCCACTCCTGACAGCCCCGAGTTATCTCGTCTAAACGGTAAAGACAGAGAAAGAGAGAGTGAGAGAGAGAGAGAGAGGGACACGCGCAAAGAAAAGTGGGGGGTATTAATTAAATAATTATAACAGTCAAAAAAAAAAAGACAATTGAAATTAAAGGAATCAATATATATATATATATATATGCTTATGTTTGTGTGTGTGTATATAGTGGTGAACATCGAAACATTCGAATGATTAATCTTTTGGTTTGTTTGATGACACTTTTACACTCATAGACGGAAGGAGCGGAGGAATATATATATATATATATATATATATATATATTTAAAGTTTAATTAATCTAATTAATTCATAAACAGATAGAAAGAACAAAAAGAATATTTGAAAAAGACTATATATATACATATATATTATTTAACAACAGCAACCTCAAAAGAAATTCATACACACAAGAAATAAAAGAGTAAAAATGAAAGCAAAAAAAAAAAGAAAAAAATGAGAAGTACAACAACACCCAATGTACCAAACTATCAAAGGGTTGAAAAGGAAAAGGAAAAGAGAATTATATGAAGGGAAAGAAACGTTGTTTTTTTATGTGTATTCTTTTGTTTTTTCTGTTTGTATATGTTTTTAGTGATAACAATAAATTTCGGACGGAAATATATTGTTGACCAAACCAAAAAAAAAAAAATAGACAGGCGAACTCAATTGAAAAATGAAATACACACGAAATATATATATTTCTATATATCGTGTGTTTTTTTATTTTCGACTTCCTCATCTTTTTTTTTTTGTTAAATGACTTCAAAATTAAGAAAAAAAAACAGTGATAAAGGAGAAAAAAAGGAAAAGCTTTTCCTGTAGTGGTAAGCTTTGAAGTCATTTAGGATGTTTTTTTTTTTTTTTCTTGTTCTTATAGAAATAAAGAGTATTAGTCTAATTACTTGTAATGAGTCAAAAACGTTGATATCTTTTGGATGTAAAAATACGTGTTTGACTGTGGTTACATTAAATTTTTTTTGTTTTATATGTTACAATTTTACTATCATTTCATTTTTTTTTTTTCGCTGTTGTTGTTACTTTTTGTTTTCTTCTTTTCCAGAAAAGAATTTGCTCTAAAAAATTTTGGACTGAATTGATGTGTAGCGTTCTAAAATTAATTTTAAATTTTTTCATTTTTTCCGCACATAACATAAATACTTTTTTTTTCGCTTTTTGCGAGAAAAGGATATACAAATGTGTATATTTTTTATTTTCGCTGTTCTCCATGCATTCATGTTTTTTTGTTTTGTTTTTTCCTCACGTTATGTTATATATATATATATATATATATATATATATATGTATTTTTTTTTTTTCCCCTCCTAATTCTCCTCTTATGTTGAACATGTGATAGTACAAGTTATTTTATTCATTATACACCCCTATTCTTCTTGCCTACGTTGTTTCTCATGTCTTCGCGGAATGTGGTTTCGATTGAGACCCCCAACTCCCCTCGCCATCGACCGAAGTTGTCGAAGGACTTCTCCTCCCCCCGTTACGCCGTCCCCCCGACGCCGCTGGAGGGCTTAGAGCAGCTCACCGCCCTCGTCGCCGACTTCCGCGCCGCGCTGACGGAGTCGACGGAGCAAACCCTCCGCCTCCGCCACGCCCTCGGCGGACTCCTCGAGGACCTCCGAATGACCGGCCGAAGCGCCGCGCAGCACCGCGCCGCCTGTGTGCCGCGCCTCGTCGTCGCCGGCGCGCGCCAAAGCGGCCGAAGCGCCGTCGCCCGCTTTGTCCTCCAACGCCCGGCGGAGGCGCCCCCGACGCGCCGCCCGCCCCCGACGCGATCGGCCGCCCCCGACGGGACGCGGCGGCGCGGCAGTCGGCGGCGCCTCACACGCGGCGAGGACGAGGCGCCGCCGCGCAGCGGACCGTCGTTTAAGTTCGTGACGGTTCTGCCGTTTCCCGACTGGCGGCCGGAGGAGGAGGTCGCCGCCGGACGCGCGCCGGTCGCCGTCACGATTCTCCCCGGCGGCTTCGACTGGACGGTGATGGACCGCATCGGGGCGGGCGCCGCGCCGCGGGAGACGCGCCGGGCGGACACGATGCCGTACGCGCTGAATGGCTGCGTCGAGGGGCACCGCGCCGCCTCGTGGATTCTGCACGAGGGCGGGGAGGGGCTTTTGTGGCGCCACGCCTCGGAGCGGGCGGAGGTGGAGGTGCCCGACTCGCTCTGCGGGGAGGCCATCTTCTTTACGGTTCCATGCGATGCGGTGGGGACCCAACGATTGGGAGGCGATGTGGCGGAGCTCTTTGGTCACTTTGTGGAAACCAATGCGGGGGAAAGGGGGTCCAATAGTTCATCTCCGGTGCGTGTGTCGATTACCACCACACACGTGGATACCGCCTCGCCATCGACGGAAAAGAGTGTGGATTTGGAGGAGGATCTTCGCATCATTCGACAACTCATTTCGGATATTACGTTTTATGTGCTTACCTTTTCAGACCTCATCACCGCACGTGTAGATGGGATCACTTTCGTAGACGATGAATTGAATCATCGCCCACCACCCATGGCCAGAAGTTTACGGGAGCTTGTGGAGTTGTTTATTAATCAAATGCGAACTCTGTTTGGGGTGGAAATAGCTCCATGGCAGGTGATTCCTTTTAGTGGTTCCGTGAGCTCTCTTACGTGGGATCTTCTTGTTGCCGCCTTTGATTCCCGTTCCCGATTTGACCATTTAGGTAATGGTAACACCAGTGAGTTTCTCTCCTCCTCATTGGATGAGGTACCTGATCCATTTAATGTCTCTGGAGAGTCACTTGACTCCTCCTCACAAACTCTTCGTCCTCCCTCAATACATGTAGCATTACAAATGTATTGCGACACCGTCTTTGGCAAAAACTTTCAAAATCAACAAGGTTCCATTGAAATGGAACAGGTCAAAAAGATGGCACTTGATTATGCGATCACAAACACATGGTTCACCAGCGGGGCGCATCAAGTTATGCGTACTGTGAGTTCCTTCGAGTGGAGCACACTGCAACACTACCTCTCCCGTGTTGCTGCTTCGGTTGTGATGTGGTCCAGACAACTACGTCTTGCATTGCCCAAGGCACGTCAAATTCTACGAGGACGGTTACGTGGGGTACGAACCGAATTGCGACGGGTGCGTCAACAGGAACAATTGGCTGATAAAGCCTTGGAGCGATTAAAGACTAGTGTTATTCCAAGTAAATTTGCAAAAGATCTACAAGTCCGCTTACACCATCGTTTTGAGGACTTTTCTCTTCGTTTCTGTTATCGTTTGTATGACCTATTAAACGATAAAACCTTTGAGACACCCATTTTTCTTGGTGCTCCTCCAATAAAGCGAAAGCTTTACCACGAAGCTCAAAGACGACTCTTGTCACAGAAACGAATTTTTATTAAGTTTTACGTGACTGGTACTTTTGAACAACAAATGGAGCAGCTTCTTCGCATTATAGCAGAGGAGAAAGGGATGAGCTTTTCATATCCAAAAAATGTTCGTAGGCGTTCAAAAAATTTCAACACCGAATCAAAAGAATGTAAACGCGCCACTGCGTTACAGTCTGCAGCCAGTCCTTCGCCTTCACTGAGTCATACCCCTGCGTTAGATCACATTCCTTTTGTTGCCGATAATGTACATGAGTTAAAAGCAACCATGGAACGAGAGCTCACACTCCAACTTGCACGTCTCAATACGGAAATCATTAATTGCTTTATGGCCGAACTCGATGCCGCACTGCCGGAGTTTGTGAATTTCTACATGCATCAACGCGACGCGGTGGCGGCAAAAATGGACAAAGCCCTTCAACCACTTCTTGACGCTCAGGGACCAGAGGTTGTATTAGAAAACCATAAAGTAGCCCTTGCCTGGCATAACTTTACGCAACTTTCGCTCCTACAGATGCAATCCGCGGAACAACTGGAGTCATTTGTGACCGGATTACGCGCTGCATTATGTGAGGATCAAATTTTACTGATTCTACACCATCGTGAAACGGGGGTTCGTATTCGAAGCGGCACTGTTTGCGCCAAGCGTACCTTGGCGTACCTGGAACGAGCCGAGTGTAGAGGGGGTGAAGGGGTTCATTCCTTTTACCAACAAGAAAAAGAACAGAAACGACTCGCTGAGTCACGGAAGCCATTGAAGGAGTTTTGGGCCTCCTCCGTGGAGGAGGTCTTCCTCCGACGACGCCCTTCACGCCCGACAAAGGTGGCCGATCCGTTGGCCGATGACTCTCCGCCAAACCCCGCGGTCGATGGCGATGGCGCGGCTTTGTTTGATCTCTGGCCGGACACAGACTGCGGACCAAAAGATCTCCTATGGTATCTTCGAGCCGTGTGGCGGGAGGTGCTCGGCGCCATGTCGTTTCGTCCATGGCTCCTTCTGGATGGTGTGCAGTACGCGTATGGGCTGAACAGTTTCTGTGCGGCCTTTTTGTCTAAACATGAACGCCTTCACGCGGAGGTGAAAGGGGATCTGCGTGGTATGGAGGCGACAATGCGGGAAATGCGTCGGGAGGGGCAAAGACTGGAGGTGCACTTACCCGCCGCTTTGCAGCGAATTAGTGCCACCGCCATTTCTATAGCAGAGGTAATGAAGGAGTCGAGAAGTGAAATGTGCGCCACAGCGATTCTACCAGAACGTTTCTAAAGGTATTTGACCTTAAATGGTTGTTCTTACTACAACTTGTTTGTTTTTCTTTATGCAATGGAGACTAGTACTTCCTTTAAAAAAAAAATTGGTCTATCTTTTTGTTTGTTTGTTTGTTTGTATGTTATGAAAAAGAAAATCCATTGTTTTTTGACTATGCCAAAAGAAAAGAAAAAAGAAAAAAAAGGGAAGAGGAAAAATGCGATACTTTTATGGCATGATAACTCCAAGAAAGAAGAAAAAACAATCTAATTTCTGAATAGTCTCGCAATGAATAAAAAAAAAGGGAATATTTACAGAAGAAAAATCGAGAAAACAAAAATGACAAAGCAAACAAGGAATAACGTCAAGAAGAAGTTTTAAAAGTTTATATATATATTTATATATGTATATATGCATAAATATATTTTTGTGTATGATTTTATAACACTGAATGAGTTCACTATACTTTGTGGAAGTTAATTTTGCACTTATATTTTTATCTGCAGAAGAAGAAATTTAAAAGAATCAAGCAAAGACAAAAAAAACCTAATGTATGAATTGCTATGAAAAATGGACATATATATATATATATATATATATATATATATATATATTTATTTATTTATTTATATAATTTTTTTGTTGCATTTTTTGTATCTGTTTTTTTTTTTCTTTGGTCATTGCTCTATTCTTTATTTTATGCTTAGATGAATGATGTCTTTATGTTTTCGCATTCCATCCCCAACCCCAACCGCCTGTGTATGGTCTCTTGGAAAAGAACAACAACAAAAGAAAAGAATCACTAAAAACGAGAAAAAGGAAAAAATAATAGGGAATATAGTGTTACTTTTACAATGCTGTTCGCACTTTTCTTTTTTATCTTTTGACTTGGCTTTGAATGTAACAGTGTCAAATACGTGAACGAAGAAAAAAAGGCAAACATCTTTTTTTTGTTATTTTTGAAATTATGTATTATACTAAGAAAATGAGTACCATTTGTGTTCTTTGACATGAACAATGTCTCTTTTTACTTTACTATTTTATTCTTGGGAAATTTATGTTGTTTTTTTTGTGGTTGTTCAAAGTGTGGTGTTTATTTCGTTTCTGTACACTGCGCTCATCAGTTTTTGTTTTTACTATTGGTACGAGTCACAAGTGATGTCTTACAGTTTCCGTGTGCTTTTTTTTCTTCTTCTCTCTTTTACATAAATTATTATTAATGTTATCAAAGCACCAATAACGAAAAAGGAGGCATTGTCATCACATCACGCAGAGAGTGTTAGTTATAGTTAGAAATATACATCTATATATATATATATATATATATATATATAGATAGATAGATAGATAGATAGATAGATAGATTTATTTATATTAATAGCAATTTTTTTTCTACTTTAAAGTTGAACTATTTCATTGATAATGGCAGCTGTTCCTTCACGTGGTCTTGATACGGAGTACAGTGCTCTTATGACACCAATTCCCCAGAACAACGCTCGCTATGCACAGGCCATTGCTCAAATCGCTCCTTTTCCTTCCGTCTTTGCTTCCTCTACTGCGGATTGGCGTCTTTTTTGTAAGAGCAGTGGGTTCGCCTCCTTTAGGTCGGACTTTGCTGTCACCGGCGCAACTCCGTACGCCCATCAGATGGAGGCGGCCTTGTTGCGCCGTGAGTTAGAATTACGCGGCGAATTTAGCCGACTTCGCCTCGTGGAGGAGGAACGCACTCGGCTGGAGAAGCAACGTGAGCGTGACGCCTCCAACGCGGCGGAGCGTGAAAAGCTCTTTGCGACCGCCAAGGCCATTGAGCTGGAGCGGGCGAAGCGCATAGAGTCGCAGCAGCAGCGATTGCTGGAGCAGGAGAAGGAGCTTGAGGCGTGGAAGCATGAGCGGGCGACGGAACTTGAGGAGCAGCGTCGCCGCAATCAAGAGGAGGCGGACAGACAACGCGAGCGTGAACATGAACGGGAGCTCCTCCGCCTTCGAGAGGAGGCGGAGATACGCCTTCGCGCGCAACGGGAGTCGGAGGAACACAGTCGTTCAAAAGAACGCAACGTTGGGGCCGCAACGGAGTCGGCCTTGGCAAAGTTGCGTGCCGAATTGCAAGAACGCGACGCCACCCATCGACAGGAGTTTCAGCGCCGCGAGGAGGAGTGGGCGTCCCAACTCCGACGCATCGAATCCTCACATGTGAAGGAATCCAATGCGTTTCGCGCGGCAATGGAGCGGGAACGCGATGCGGCAGCGAGGAGTGAGTCTCATCTCACGGAGACGCGCGCCGAACTCGCCCGCCTTGCGGCGCAGTTAGATGAGCTCCGCCGGCACCATCAAAGCGAGAGGGAATCCCTGGCGGCGCAGCGTCCGTCCATTGGCGAGTCGGAGGCGCTGTCAGCACTGCGTGAGGCCCATCAAGGCGCCATGGATCGACTTCGGCACTCCATGGAGGAAGACAAGCACAGCATACGCCGCCTCTTCACGGAGGAGCAGCAGCGGGTAAATGCGGAGTATGAACGACGCCTGCGCGAGGCGGAGGACGCGGGTCGGCAGCAATTGCGTCGAGCGGAGGCGACCATTGATGAATTGCAGCGCCAACTCCGCGACGCGGAGGCCGCTCTGCAGGAATGGCGCGCTCGTGCCAATGCGGGTGCGTCGAACGCCTCATCGAGTGTGAGTGCGGCCGAGTTGGAGCGACTTCGGGAGGAGCTGCGCAGTACGCGTCGGCAGTTAACCGCCGCCGAAGACGCTCGCGAAGGGATGGAGCGTCACGCCGCTTCTGCCGGTCGCGAGATGGACGCACTTCGTCAGTCCCTGCGCACGGCTGAGGCGGAGCTGGAGGCGGTGCGTGTGCGGCATGGCGAGGAATTGCGGGCCGCTAAGGAAGCGACAGAGGAGGCAGTCAATGCACTTAATCGGGCTCGTGCTTCATACGCAACGGACGTGGAAACATGGCGTCGTCAACAGGATGGAAGTGTAAAAAATGCCCAAGAAGCGCAAGAGGTCGCGTTGCGTCGCGTGACGGAGCGGCATGAAGAGACCCGTCGACAGTTTGAATCGGAAAAGTCGCAACTTCAAACAAAACTGCGGGACATGTTGGAAAACTGTGAAGCTGCACAACGGGAGGTAACACGATTGCAAAGTGAATGCGATGATCGCAAACGCGTCATATTGGATCTGCAGTCGCAGTTGGAGTCATCCAGACGTGATGGTGCAGCGGATGCCGCGAGCAGAGAGCGGGCGCGTCAAGAAGAACGTGAGTCGTGTCATCGTGACCTCGAAGAAGCCCGACGGTGGGCGACTGAATTGCAGTCCCAATTGGATGGCAATCGTCGGGCAGCTGAGGAGTCAACACGTGAGGCGCGACGGGATTCGGAGGTATGGCGGGGACGATATGAGGATTTACAAGCACAGAAAGTAGTGCTTGTGGAGCGGCACGAGGCAGTATTGCGTGGACGTGAAGAGGAAATTTCGCGTTTGCGAGCTCAACTAGAACAACTCCAAAGGGAAAAGTCGGAGGCGGTGTTGACCATAGCAACACAGCAAAGGTTGCAACAACAACAACTACAAGAGCAGCAGCGGGTACCAGAGTCTGTTCAACCGGCAGTACCCTCCTTGTTGCATTCTGGACCTTCTCCTGTGACGGTAGAGGCAACTAGTTCACCAGCGTCCATTGGGAGTAGACCTTCTATTACTCCGATACATATGAGTAGTGCAACCGCGCAATCCATCTCTGAGAGACCACATATTACCTTAGCAATGCCTCCTGTACCGTCTGCGGTGAGCCATCCTGTAGTATCTTCACTATCCTCTGACCAATTCCCGCAGATTACGACTTCAAACCTTTCTATTCCTGTGCCAGCTGCACGTGATGCGTCCCCATTGCATTTGACACCACAAATTTCAACGCAAACGCAGCCTGTTCACACACCCACTGCCCCAACAACAACACTGCCCATGACGATACCAGCACCTGTAGCAACACCCGTATTAACTTCTGTACCCGCGCCATCTGTTCAATGGCCTCAGCCAACCAATGTACCTCCTCCAGCATCATTGCGTGTTCCAATGCCTGCCTCAGCGTCGATTACAACATCACCTAATAGAGCACAAGATATTACCATCTCTCAACCAACCACGTCAGCGAAGATTACTGTACCAATGGCTGTTCCACCACCGAACCCAGCTCCCATGCCCATGACGCCGAAACCGACACCGATGGCGGCAACAACACCAATAGCAGCCTCCGCTGCGCCACCATCGCCGTCTTCCTTATCGTCCATGTTTTTTTCAAGCAAAACAACATCAACTCCACCACCTGTTCCCAAAGTGAATAATGAGGGCGGGTCTTACAGGAGCAGCCCAAGTGTTAGCACGAATTTTACTCCTTCCATTTCAGCGCCTGTGCCTGTGCCTCTGCCTGTTTCCTTGTCGGTTTCTGCACCAGTGCCAAATGTATCGCCTGTTACCAATACTACCGTGGCAGTGTCCTCGTCGGTAAACTACACCGGAAGCTACCCATCGGCGCCGATACCACAGCTGACTAATGTAGCCATACAGCGACCTCCAATTGTTCCAGTTCCGATAGCATCCACATCGACTCCGCCCAGAACGGTTGGAACGCCTGTTTCGGTGCCAGCTCCTGTTCCAGTTCCAGTGCCCATTGCTGCCCAGTCCTCGAAGGGCTTTTCTGTCCCAGCGGCAGCGCAGGCGTCATCATGGTCTCCTGTTCCCGTACCTGTTCCCGTACCGACTCCTATCCAGCCACAGGGGAACACGTTGTAAAAATAGAATTCATATCCAATGAAAAAAGAACAAATACCTAACTGAAAAAAAACAAAAAATCTTTTTTTTTTTTGGTGTGTGTGCGCTTGCGCCTTGTTGATCTATTTTGACTGTCAGTCAATACCATAGAATATGCTTTTGGACGCAACAGAGTATGTGAGTGCTCTTGTGAAAACTTGTTCTGATACATACATTTATATATATATATATATATATATATATATATATATATATTGAGTGAGATATGAATAACAGTATGTGCTTATTTATCTATTAGTATGATTTTTCCTTTTCTTCGTATTTTCTTTTTTTATTTTGCCCAAATGTTTCTTTTGCACCAAACTCTTGAAAACACATATATGCACAATTATGTATTTATCTGTTTTCTGTGCGTTTTGCATCCGTACAACAATGGTATAAAATTGCGTACAAAAAAAAAATGAGAAAATTTTTAAATGAAGGTTAATTTGAAGTCTCTAAAGGAGCGTTCTGAGGGTGAAAGCGACGATGATGATGATAATCTTGCGGTGCTGGGCTTATTGCAGCGAGACACAACAGTAAAAAGAAAAAGAGGACGCCCTAAACTGAACAAGACGGAGCAAAAACCTTCGTTTGCGAAATCTAAACCGGTAGTTTCGCATGCAGAAAATAATAAAGGAAACTTTTATTTTGAGAAACCTGTAAAGAAAGCAATGACGCCTTCGCTGACGCTTCAGTTTAAGTTTCCTTGGTGCTGGCCCACGGAAACGGCAACTTCTTCTTCTCGTACGTTTGGTGAGACTTTGATTACAGAACTTCGAAGTGATCCAAGTCTAGAGGGTGGGGCACGATGCATTGCTCTTATTATTACATGTGGTCGTCGTTTTCGCTTGCCACTGCTCCCTGAACAGCGCGATAGTCCTGCGACGATTGAGACTGGCGTATTTTGGCGTGTACAGCCTACTTTCCTTGAAAGTAGTCGTCCATGTTTTGCAGAGTTGATTGTAGGAACATTAGAAGAGCTCCAGTGCGCTGCGCTTGCCCTGGGGAGCGAGACACCGCTGCCAGAAGAAAAGGCCTCGTCAGAAGCTAAGCCTATTGGGACCCATTTTTTTCAAACCATGCCATATCGAATGCTGTGGTTACATCAATGTAACACGAAGCTTCTCATTTCGTTACCCACAGAGGAGCGTATCGTGACAGTGAGTCTCACAAATGGACAATCGCAGGAACCGTGGACTTGTGCACCTAGACTTAAAACGACATCATTAGAGTGTATTGGAAATTTTCGCCTCCCTTCAGAAGTTGTACCTTTGGATTTGAGTGAGGTTTATGCTCGTCCTTTCGTAGCTGTAGGTACGATGTCGCACGGGGTGCTTATTCTGCTTATGAATGGTGATGGCACGTGTCATAGTATCATTCACACACTTTCCCTATCTGGGATATGTACGACTTGGTTTCCAGTTACTCATATTGCCACTGTTTTCCCCAAAATACAAGAAGATGAGACCAAAAAGAAAAAGCATAAAACGGAAAAAGGCAAAAATGGTGATAATAGGGATTTTAATACTAACCCATTAGAGTGTAAAGCACGGATTATTTCTCAATGCTTTGACGGGGCTGTTTTTTGCTCAAGCTTGTATGAAGACCGAACATTGATTGTAAAGTGTGCATATTCGAACGACAATGGTTACGGGTGCGAACCCCCTCAGCCACCTCGCGCGATGGAAGCTATGATTTGTTCTTCACCTTGTGGCTCTCCCGATCTTGGTCCTCTATTAGGAACAACAAGTGGAAAGCTTTTCTTTTTTTCTATAAATCATCCCTTTAGTGCCTCTGAGGGTACAGAAGAGGACGAGAGGACCATGCCGGATGGCCCGTTTTCTACGACAGCACCGGAGATTAGATGGGAGCACGCGTCAAGGTCTCTTGGATGTGTCCCTCACCTTTTTTGTGAAGGTGGTGCTGTGTTGCAGTTGACATCTGCCAAGTATTCACCATCATTTATTCGACACTGGCAGTGCTTTTGTACACTTAATCATGAAATTGTACTGGTTGACAGATCCAATACAAATTACGTTAAGCACTCGTCAATTTTTCTCGCGAAATTGAAGCCTCCATCATCATCATTATCATCATCTTTGTCATCATCACTACCAGTGAGTCACGATTACCAAATACCTGCTGTTGTCCCTAGTTCAACTGGTTCTACGACAAAGAAAAAAAACCAAGATGTGGCGGAGAATTCATCATTGGTTAATGCGTACCCAGGTCACCTTGAAGACGCTATGAGTGGCATTTCATGGTTGTATGTTAGCGATGGTTTACTGCAGGTTATTGCATCTCACCACAAGAACTGGCTTTCAGTCGTGACCTGGAAGTAATAGATGTTTTACCTGTTATGAGCAACAACGTATTTAACTATACATTTGTTCCTTTAATTTCTGTTTCAATTTTGTTTGGAAAACGGTCAGTGTGGTTGTTTAAGTATGTCTTGTGCATCGTTGCTGTTCATTTTTTTTTTTTTTTGCATTGGGACTGCTTTTACTTGCTCTGATTTTTTGTAAACACGATTTTTGTTCCTATGTCGGGCTTTGTTTATGTGATCTTTTTGTTAACCTTTTGGAACTCAACTGAAAAGTAAAATAATTTTGTTTTTCATATGGAAGCTCATTCTTGTCAAAAGTATATATATATATATATATGTTTTTTCTCTTCTGCTTCTTACTTTCAATTATTATTTTCATTACAGAATAAGTTTTAATACATTCTTACTCTTTCCTCTACAAGCTATATTATGGAAGGTTTCTACGGTTTGGAAGTCAGCGCTGGCCAACAGGTTAAGCCCAAGATCCCCAGCGAGCATGCTCTTCGTGTAACCCAGCTTGCACTCCCCGCGAATGCCAGCGCTCCTATTTCACTGCTCATTTCATTCGAGGGGAAGCAGTTCACCATTGCCACTCTTGATCCCAAGAAGAATATTTTTCAGATGAGCACCGACCTCGTCATTACGGAGGCGCAACCGGTGACCTTCACTGCCAAGGGAACTGGTTCAGTTCACGTCACTGGTTACGTCCAACCTGTTGGCAACGACGATCTCATGGATGGCGACTTTGAGAATGCCTCGGAAAGCGATGAGGAGGACGAAGCTCACCTTCCCGATTCCGATTCCGATGATGAAGAAATTGCCGGCGAGGAGAACGACGAGGAACTCGACGAGGAGGACGACTCGGAGAACGACACCCGCCCTGCTCCTGCAGCTGCAAAGATGAACGGTGGCGCTAAGGCGGCGTCCGACGATGACGAGGAGGACGACGACGACGACGATGAGGAGGATGACGAGGATGAAAACGGTGAAGACGACGACGAGGACGAAAACGGTGAAGACGAGGATGAGGAGGATGACATGGACGACGACGGAGACGAGGATGAGGACGAGGACGACGAGGATGAGGATGACGAGGATGCGCGTCCCGCCAAGTTCCAACGCGTGGAGGGCGGCTTCCGTGGCGGAAACCGCGGCGGATTCCGTGGAGGACGCGGCGGAGATCGCGGCGGTTTCCGTGGAGGACGCGGCGGAGATCGCGGCGGTTTCCGTGGCGGACGCGGCGGAGATCGCGGCGGATTTCGCGGAGGACGCGGCGGAGATCGCGGCGGATTTCGCGGAGGTCGCGGCGGAGATCGCGGCGGCTTCCGTGGCGGAAACCGCGGCGGATTCCGTGGAGGTCGCGGCGGAGATCGCGGCGGACGTGGCGGGTTCCGTGGACGTCATTAAATCGACCTATCTGTACCCTTTTCAGCCATCTCAAAGAAGCAAAGAGAAGAGAAAAGTTAATAACATTTGAAAAGTTGGCAAGAATAGCTGGTGTAGTGGGTAGACGATTCCGTTGTGTTCTTTTCTGGATACTTGGAGTCATCTTATGAGGAAAGTTTGTTTTACAAAAAGAGGAATGAGGTTTCATTCACCAGTTCCATTCGTGTAGGAATTTCATGTACTTTTTTCTGAAAGTAGAAGTCATTAGAGGTATGATTTTGTCTCTGAGAGTCTACTAACGGCGCTAAGGTTGCAACAATAAAAGTGGATGATTCGTGCACAGATGGTCAAGTGATAGCCGTATTTGAGTTCGATAACTGAGAGGTGCCCTTCTTTTTTTGTTTTTATGGTTTTCCCACCCCTTCACATTTTCCCCGATTCGAAATAAAAGTGGTCCGTGTTGATTAATAAGGCTACAATAATTCAAATAGTAATCAAAGCTGGTGGAAAATGAAAAAAAAAAAACAAGAAAATTTTTAATTTCAGGTTAAATGGTAAAGGTCAAAGTACAAATCACACACACAAAAAAACTTTTCTTTATGCTGCAAAATCCGTGTGAGAAGGAGCGAGAACAATGGAAGGATTAAGCAGTTAAAGTAATACAGAGGTAAAAATTGTCGCCATTTTTCGAGATATTGAGGGCAAATAAAAGATTTGTATATGAAGAACAAAAAAGTTTTTTTAAACTTTTTGGTGATTCTATTGCGCTATCCTGTATTACTGCATCTGTCCTAGGCGAAATTTGTGGTACGCTCTGCCTTTTTTTTTTTTGCTGTGTGTTGTTGTTGTTAAGTGTGGATTTGGGGGATTTCTGGTTGAAGGTAACATGACATCTGCTGAAATGTGAATACCATATGAACATGTTGTGAAAATATTTGTTTAGCTTTGAATGCACATTTCGTTTTTTTCTTTTGTTGACTCTTGTTTTTCTTGTTCGCTTTTGTTGTTATGAAAATGTAATAAACGAGAAGATTAAAACATTAAAAAAAAAGTGGTTGGTGGTCTCGAATTTATACTAGGTGTATTGATGCAGGAGTTTCACGCATTTGAGGTAGTTCCCGGGAAGGAGTGCAAATTGCAACTTCCATCCCAACACGGCTTTCACTTGTCCGTCGTTTCCATTCCCCATGGTGGCAAAGGGCGAAGCACGCTTTACGTAAGCGTAGATGGCAAATCGTTCTCTGTTGTTACCCTCGACGCTTCTCAAAACGTTTTTCAATTTTCTACAGATCTGGTATTTAATGCAGAGCAAAGTGTCGTTTTTCGGGTGAAAGGAAATACCCTTCTTCACTGCTGTGGATACCGACAGGAACTTGATGACATGGATCTCATGAATGAGGAAGATGAAGAGACTGACGAAGAAGAAGAAGGGGCCCTGATGAATTCGAAACTACCTTTTGAGACAAGTGCTAATGGCAAGGAGCATTACCCGGAAGAAGAAGATGATGGAGAGGAAGATGACGACGAAGATGAGGAGGAGGAAGACGAAGAAGATAATGAGGAGATGTTCGCACGAGCAAAGGCTCCCGCGGACCCAACTCAGGCTCCTCTCGAGAGTGACGAGGATGAGGATGAGTCGGATGTGGATGACCTTGATGATGAGGAGATGGACGATGACGAGGAAATCGACGACGAAGAAATCGATGAGGATGAAGAATTGGACGATGATGGTTTGGATGACGAGGAGGATGATGACGAGGAAGAAGAGGATGAAGAGCTGATTGAAGACGCACCTCCAATGAAACAGGTCCGCACAGAGAATGGCAGCAGCCCTCAACAACGCCCAAGCCAGCAGAAGCAACAGGGAAGCCCTCAGCAACGCCCAAGCCAGCAAAACCAACAGGGAAGCCCTCAACAACGCCCAAGCCAGCAGAAGCAACAGGGAAGCCCTCAGCAACGCCCAAGCCAGCAAAACCAACAGGGAAGCCCTCAACAACGCCCAAGCCAGCAAAACCAACAGGGAAGCCCTCAACAACGCCCAAGCCAGCAGAAGCAACAGGGAAGCCCTCAACAACGCCCAAGCCAGCAGAAGCAACAGGGAAGCCCTCAACAACGCCTGAGTCAACAACAGCGACCAAGCAAGCATGGTCGAAATGGTAACTAAGCTTTTAAAGGTCTAGCTGTACTAGAAACTCATTTTGGATGAGCAAAGCCTAATTAAAACACCAGAAAGTGCAAAAAATTACAATAATAATAATCCTGATTTATCACGACGTGTACACGCACATGCGGTTCCTCACATGACCTTTATCGGAGACAAACAAGTTTCTGAGATATCCTGTAGAAGACACCTCTGCGCGGAGACATAAACACACACACACACGCACGTGCGCAATGCTAAAAATGCTCGCAAGCACGCACATGGTCGGAAATTTGTTCTGCGAGGTGAAATAGGTAGCCAATTCGTGTAACGTTCGCTCGACTTTGTTTTATTTACTACCTTTTTTCTTTAATGACCCTGAGTGCTACTGTTGATATAACTACGGAATAAAATCTAAACCTATATCTATCTATCTATCTATCTATATATATATGCATATATATGCATATCTTTTCTTTTTGACCTCTAAACTATAGTCGTGCTGTAGCAGGCAGTTGCACTTAATTGCCTTTATTTTTTTTTTCACGCATCCTTTTTAAAGAAAATATTTTTTTTATTTCTCATTTTTTTTTTTTTCGCTTTTTTTCTTTTTTTTTAAATATTTGGTATTATATTAGTTAGATAGAAACAGTATATATATATATATATATATATATATATATATATATATATATATATATATATATATGTATTTATATATAGTGGAAAAAAGCAAAATGACTCCTGAAGATTTAGTTAATCCAAATCCGACCGTTTTTCATGGCGCAATTCATCACTACTCTCGCACTCCTGAAGAGCTTTCGCGGGAATATGATGACGATATGCGGGATCCCATTGATGCCCTTGAGATATACGAACACATTCGAAGTGTACGAGATCCTGAGCACCCCAATACACTTGAGGAACTTCGTATTGTTGAACCTGACCTCATCAATGTAGATGATACAAAGAAATGTGTTCGTGTGAATTTCACTCCTACCGTTCCGCATTGCAGTATGACAACCCTTATCGGTTTGTCTATTAGTCTCAAACTGCAACGGTGTCTTCCTCTGCATACAAAAATAGATGTTTATGTTACCCCAGGATCGCATGAGCAGGAGGAGCAAGTAAATAAGCAACTTAATGATAAAGAGCGAGTAGCCGCAGCGCTTGAAAATAAAAACCTTCTTGCTATAGTGGAGTCTTGTATTAATGAGTTTGAGTGAATAATGGAGGTGCAAGCACTTTGGATGAGGAGGGTAACAAGAAAAAAAGAAAAACACTAAAAAAAAATAATGAAAACAAAAATAGTAATTAAAGAGCGACAACAAAACAGAGAAAAAAAAAAGGATGAACAGAATGAGGAATTTCAGCTGTCTTTTGATTTTTAATTTTTTAAGGTAGCTCGCTTGCTTTTGTACGAGGGAGAGTACATTGCAAGCATTTACTTCAATTTTCAATGGAAATGTGAAGTCATTTCTTATTATTGTAACTGTTACTATTTTTGATTACTATTACTGTATACAAAATACACATATAATTTTGTTACTTGTGCTTTTTCGTTTCTCTTTTCTTTTTTTGTTTTATATTTTTTTCGTTTTCCTTCACTTCTTTTTTCTTGATTTTTTTTTTTTCTCTCCTTTAAAAAACAACCATTTATTCTTCCTATTTATATACTTTTATGTAGAGAATAGGTGTAGAGGTTTTAACCTCCTGTTTCCCTATTCTAAAAAAGAATTTTGCCGCACAAAAAGTTAGAAACAACAACGAAAAAGAGAGAGAAAAAGTGAAGGATTATTAAAAAGATTTCCTTCATATACTTTATCCGTTCTCAACGTAATTTTTCCCGTTATTTTTTATTATTTTCTTTTTCGTAGTAGAACGCCAAAAAGAAAAGAGGCAACGGCTGAACGCACATCTCTTGTGTTTCACAGTCAATACCACCGATTTGAAAAGAAAATATTAGAAAAAAAAAGAAACAAAGAGAAGTATATTTAGTGAAATAATAGGACACACAGGAAGTGTTTTGGAGAGTGAACTCAAAGAAAAAAAAAAAAAGTAAATAAAAACAAAAAAAAAGAAGCTAAGACGTAGAAGAGTGAATTCTCTAACCTTAGTCTTTTTCTTTTCGACTTGTACAACACGATACAAAAGCATATACGCACACACAAAAAAAGGGGAAGAAACAAACAAACAAAAAAGTAAATACAGAAAACACACACACACACAAAAAAAAAAAAACACACACTCAAAGAGCAAGATCTACAACTAGGGAATTATTCATATTTCTTTAGTTATCTTCTTCCGCACTTTATTTAGCCAGTTGCAATACTAACAGGCATTGAAAAACTCAGTCCAAGTATCTTTGTTTGAATCAGCTGTAGTACAGTAAATATTCGTGCTACTTAATTTTTTTTTCTTTAGGATTATTCATCAAAGTTTTCTTGCGACGTGAGTCTCTAGGTTTACGCTTTTGTTGTGTTTTTTTTTTTTTAATTCCGAGATTCGATATTATTTTCACGGCTTCCAACGATCTTTCGTTTTAACCGTGGGTGGCAAAGTCAGCAAAGCACGCTTTAGAGCTAGCTTATCTTTTTTTATTCCTCTCGCTACAAGTGGATCGGAAAGAAAAAATAAAACGAGTACACCGAAAAAAAAAAAGCAAAAGCAAAGCAAAACCCTGAGTATAAATATAAATACAAATATATATATATATATATATATATTTATATTTATATTTATATTTATACATTTCTTTACCTATATATATATATATATATATATATATATATAAAGAGTTATTTGTATTTACTGTTTTTCCAATGATGGAAGAGTCCCCACTTTCTTTTCTCAATACCGCGGTGAGTGGCAGTGAGCGAAATGGCAGTGATCACCATCGGAGTGATGTCCGACCACACACTCCATCCTCTGTGAGCCGAAAAAGCAGCAGCCTCTCCGCAAGTGAGCTTATCACCCCTGTGCAGAGTCGATCGCCTTCGGAGGAGCCAGTGCGTGCCTTTTTCAACATCCCCTCTTCCCTCTCTGGTTTCCACACGGAATTTAACATGGGGGGATTTGTGGTCTCCGCCGATGACGGCACCACCGCCTCCCAGGACGCGGGGAAAAAGTATGCGCTGAACCCAAACGCTCAAGAGTTCCGCCCACAATGGGGCGCCCCAGAAGCGGCGAACGGGGGCCATGCATTCCCAGACTCCTGCGAGGCCCGAGTGTCCCCACCCCCACCAACCACCGCCGCAGTAACAGGTGTAAGTGTGCCATTGGGAGTGGCCCCTATCTTTGCGTTGAATGGTGGCAGTGGTTTTGGACTCCACGCGTCCACTTTACCCCCTCCATGGACCCCATCCAGCTTGGTTGGTGAAGGCGTGGCGCATTTGAATGGATTGGCGGGGGCAATGAAATGGCCCTCCGCTCGGCGCTCCCCGCCCTCCACTTTGACTCCGCGAACCGCAGCTATTAAAGGCATTCATGAGGATTACGCTGAGGTTTGCCGAGCAAATGGTTTTCACATGGTGGCCGTCTTCAATCTCGAGCCTCGGACAACAAAGGAGGAATTGCTTGAGATATTTTTTCCAATGGGTGCGAAAGGGGCGGAAATTCTCCCACCACGCCGTTCACACCAACCAAATCGTCGGGCTGGTGTTGTTTTTTTCACATCCAAAGCGTTTGTGGACGTGGCTGTGGAAAAGATAAATAATTTTGTGCCGAATCGTCAACATCAATTGCTGAGTGTGCGATATTGTGGTCCCGACCCCATTGAGGTATCGATACCGGTCTCAAGTACGGCTTCTCCTTTGGTACTTGCCTCAACATCAACATCGACAACGGGCACAACTGTCACGGTCAACACACGTCCGTCTCAACAGCAATCCGAACCTACTGTTCAACTTACCCCAAACTCATCCAACACCACAACACCAGCTTGTGCAACGACAAAGTCGATAAAGCCGTGGCGTCTTCCTACGGGTGCAATACTGGATCGTATTCATGAGGAAATGTGGCGCTTTGTCTGCAGTGCAATGCCTACACAGACTCGACATGTGCTTGCTGTTCATGGTCTTGACCGAGAACGGGCGGCGAGTGTGTTATTATGTAATTTTATTCGTAAAGGTGCCGAACGCTATGATATGTGGCCGACGAAGAGTTGCAGTTTTACACCTACAGAGCTGACCTGTACTAGTGTAAGTGCATTGGTGTGGTACGCAGAGGAATCTACCGCACGAGAAGTGGTCACGTGGTTTCAACAAATGTTACCTGAAGATCAAACGCAACCAGTCGATGTGGTGTACCTCAACACTCTTGCATGTGCACGAACAGGACTTAAACAAGGCAACAACAACAAGAACAGCAGTAATAATAATAATAATAATAATAATGGCAGCAATGTAACAAGCGCTGCTGCTACTATTGCTGCTACGATTTCTACGGCTACTACTGCTCAGTCCAATGCAAATGGTTCCTCCATGGATGTAATGCAAAAGGTGGATGAATTTTTCTTGCGTAAACACGATGACTCCAAAATTCACCGTGTCAGTGTACATAACTTACCATCAAATACAGATAAGAAGGTTCTTTTCCGTCTTTTCTTTCCTGATGGTGCTCTGGATGCAGATATGTATCCTAATTCTGTTGAGATGGAGGGTGGGGTACGTCGAAGTGGGGTGCTTTTCTTTGTGAGCGAATCTTCCGCACGCCAAGCGGCCGAGAAATTCAACAATGCGACTCCATTTCAAGAATCTGGACCATTAATTGTACGTTATCTTGCTAATCGAGCTGCTGCATCGAGTGTGACTGCTTCTGCTGGAACTAATGCGTCCACTTTAACAGCAAATGATACCGTTACAAGTGCAGATACGGATACTCCTATTTCCAGTGGAGTAAGAGGAGAAAGTGCTGTTTCTACTGTCTCCACTCTCACTATTGGAGGATCGTCTATGAGACTGGTTCGTAGAACTCCTATGGCGATTGTTACATCCCTGTTTAATGAGGAGAAGCCAAGTCCTCGTTTACTTGCTGTGGTGGAAGAACTACACAAGAGTACCGTGGACGCCGACGAACTTGCGGCGAAAATGTTGGCTTTGATAACACAAGAAGATTCCGCAGAAAAGATGGCGAGTCAACTTGCCGCGGTTATTGTCGACGCGCTCACAAGCATGCGTCACCACGCGGTATCGTTATCCACCCCATTAGTAAATGCACTTCTCGCACTACATGAGCATTTTCATATTCGACGCAAAGGTGGAAAGGATGCGGATGTATTTGAGCCACAAGATGATTCTATCTTGACAAGGAATGTATTCTTTATGCAAACGGTTGCACGTGCCTTGATTGGCCTTCTCATGGACAACACAAAACCACATGAATCACGTAAAGTGGCGGCTGTGGTGAGTGGATATTTGTTTCAGTTCAGTTATCTTGTGAAAGGTCCCTATGAACTTGCTGTGCGGGTTATTACCAGTAAAGAAAAAGCATTACGTGAGGCGTTTGCATACAAGCGTAACCTGCAAGCCATGAACAACGTGAACACATCGGCTTTTATGGATAACGATGAGGAATTACATAAGCCATGGTTTACCCTAATTGAGTGCCTTGAGCAGATGACATCCCTTTGGCGTCAAGCGAACAAGTCACGCGCAAAGAAGGACCCGCATCGCAAAGAGTATGAGCAACGCATCAGCGAATTCACACCATCTGCTGCATTCAGCACAGGTGGACCCAATTCACTCAACACAAGCACACGCCCCACACCTCGTCGCGTCGTATCAAAGGTGACACCCGGAAGTGGCGGCTGCAGCACCGGAGGCAGCAGTTCACCGGGCCTCACTCAAGCCTCACCGATTGTTCCGCGCGTGACACTGCGCAATGGGGTGCTGTCTAATGACATTTCATTGGATTCATACGCCAGTGATGTGACAATTTCATCTCGACTGGATAATGTGTTTTCGCAGCGTATGACAAGGCAACCACTTTCTTCCCTCTTCGCCCCCACCAACACAAGCGGTACGAATACAATTACCACAACCACAGCCACAGCTGCGACTGTGGCGGATTCGTTGAGGTCTGTGCAGCCGCAACAACATGTGATGCCCTTTTTACAACAACAAATCCCAACACGTACCCCTGGAGCTGTGTCGCAAGGTGTCTACACCATGACAGAGCTGATGGAGCGAACCGTGTATATCACCAAGCTTCCATCTACGCTACGCCGTGCCCAGTTCCGCCGACTCTTGCTTCACTTTGGTGAGTTCAATAAGGTGCGTCTCTGCCGCGATGACAATCATCACCGCGCGAAGGGTGATATGTCACATATGGCAAACGGTGACCCCTCCGTGACGGTGCCGTGGTTCAGCTTTGTCGAGTTCGCTGAGCCCGGCAGCGCCAAGGCGATGATCGAGTACTTCCGCAACGCCGTGACAAATGCGCACCCGTTTGACTTCCTCCTCGACAGCTCCTCGATGTGGCCGGTGAGCGCCTCGTTCACGGCGCCGGAGGTTCAGTGCCTTCTCCACACCCGCACAAGTCCGGCGCGGAATCCGATACACGACCAACTCGCCCCCGACGCCGTGCTGCTCGCCTCCCCGCACAATCCGCGTCTGGTGGTGCGCCATCGGCCGTGTCTCTTCGCCCTCGACGGGAACGACACAGTGAGAGAGACGCCCCAACCCCCCGTCCACGGCAACGAGGCGGAGGACGATATGGATTTGTACCAAATGATGACTGCCGTGATGCGCTCCGCCACGGCCGGGGTTGACGGGGTCACGGAGGCGGAGCGGAAACGAAGGGAGTCGGACGCCTCCGCCAACGCGTTTAACGCCTCACAGGTGCCGTGGCTTAAAGGGGAGTCCTCGGTGTTGCCAACCGCCGACCCGTGGGACGCCGCGGACGCGGAAAAGATGTTTAGTCCATCGTTTCTCAAACTCTTTGGTGGACCGCTTCTCGAGGATGACAAGGACGATGATGAATGAGTCGTGAAACTCAATAAGGAGATATATATATATATATATATATATATATATATTTTTGTTTTGTAAAGAAAACAATAGGTCAAACAAAATGAATATTTTCAAATAGCCTCTTTGAAAAATTGTAAATGTTGATTTGTTATTGTTTTTCTCTCGCACACCTTTTTATCTCCTTCTTTCTCTCTCTCCCTCTCTCTCTCTATATATATATATATACATATGTATGACTTTGGTATGAAAGCCCAAGGAATGATTATATATATATATTTTAACTTCAATTGAACATTCCCAAAGAATGTAGCGAGAATCTTTCGAAGAAAAAAAATACTTGTTTTACGATGCAGTAATGTTTTTGCTTTTTGTTTTGTTTTGTAAAGCAATACCATTTTTTTTTTTGAAAATAAACTTTGTGTGCCTTTTTTCCTGTGATGTTTCTATATATATATATATATATATATATATATATATATATATATATATACGTTTTTTTTTTGTATTTCTTCCTTTTTGTGTAAATGCTGAGTTTTTGTTTCCTTTTTTTGTTTGTTTGTTTCATGTGCCTTGTTATCTATTGAAACTTCTTTTTTTGTTTACAACATGAAAGAAAAACGGATAACATTCTTTTCGTTTTGTCTAATTTGTACATGATGAAGCATAGACACCACACGTCTGTACACTAATGTACAAAAAAGATGCAATTCATCTTCAAAAAAAAAAAAAAAAGCAACAACAAAAAACTTTTTTAAATAGTTGATTAAAAATATTCAAAGAAAAAAAAGAAGAAAATGAGATACGTAGTAGCGCTAAATCAAGAGCAGTTATAGGTTTGGCGAGGTGAGGAGACAATAAACAAAAAAAAAAAAGAATGAAAATAAAAAAAATAAAAAAAATAAAAATAAAGTGAATTTAGTGCATTTCTAGAAATGAATAGATGATGAGGGATTTATGTGCGTCACATCCCACGCAAGCATTTTTCCTAGATGCGCATTGCAATACACTTTTTTTTTTTTTTCGATCGAAAGTCTTTTTTTTTTTTCTATGTGTGTGTTATTATTTATGCGATCAACTCATTCCCCACTCTCTTTTAATTAAAAGAATATTATTTTAAGATGCGCACTCGCTTTTTTAAAGAAGACGACGTTCAAAGAGATTCTTCTTTCTCAAATGTCCGTTTCTTTTGGCGATTTGAATAGAAACCCCTTTTACAAAGAAGCAATAAAGTCAACATGACCAAAATCAATAAGACTACAAAAAAAAAAATATATATATATATACAACAAAAACAAAATGAAAAAAAAAAATGTATTTTTTACGTTCCTTAGGAATTTTGGAGCGAATGAATGTTGTGTGATATGACCAAACTCAAAAAAAAAAAAAAAGTAAAAAAAAAAGAAGAAAATGAAAGATAAATTGTGGAGTGTTTATGATGTTTATATTTGTTGATTTACTTCCAAAAAAAAAAAAAATGAGTTTAATTTTAATTACAAAACACACAAAAAAAACCCTCTACTTTTTTTCTTCATCTTCTTTTGATTTTATTTCAGGTAAATCGTTTTATCCTGTACTTGACTTTCGTTATTTTTCCTTCTCATTTGTTTCTTTACATCGCCATGTCTTTTTTTTTTTTTCTTTCTTTCTTTGTGTTGATTTAAGTAACTGCTTGCACGCTGTTCTACACCCTAGATGCATTTTTATTGTTTTGTATTGCACAAAACAATCATTTCATTTTTAAAATTATTTTTATTTTTGTACTTCTTGTGTTCCCTTCTCCACAATTTGAATGTGTCAAAATGGTGGAAAAAAAAAAAACAAAAAAAAAAGGAGAGAAAGTAAACGAGAAAAGGAAAAGGAAGATTTTTTTCTCTTTCTTTCTTTTTTTTTTTTTAATATTGTACCTGAAATTTTTTCTTTCTCATCGAATTGTTCCATAAAGCGGTCCTTTTGTATTTCTTTCTTTTTAAGAATGTATGAGACCACTTTAAAGAAAAGAGAATTTTGTTTTTGTTTTGCTCGATTCAACTTCATACCCATCTAAATAAAAGAGAACGACTGGTTCCTTTTTTTTTTTATATTTCTTCCTTTTCTCTTTATACTTTTATAAGCATCACGTGATTGCTACTATATTGAAATCAAAAAGATTCCTTTTGCGCTTCTTGATGTGTGCTTGCGTTTCACTTGGGAAGATAGATTTTGCAGAGGTTTCTTTGTTTATATACATGTTTTTTCTTTATAGGCGTGTGTGTCTTTATTTCTCTTTAGAAGAGAAAGAATATATATATATATATATATATATATATATATATATATATATATATATTATTACTGTATTTGAGAACGAGAATATATAGAGGGGACGGAAAAAAAAAAAAAACGACGAATAATGAAATAGCACACAAAGATGGGATTTGAAGAAGAGCATAGAGTCAATAATCGATCATGAGAAAGTTTTCTTCAATGTTTTCTTTCTATTTTCGTACTTTTTCGAATTTTTTATCTGTTATCTTTTTTGTTTCTTTTTATCTCCTTTTCCTTTTTCACATTTGAATACATGTATATATTTGTGTTTATTTCTGTATGTTTACTGTTGCGTGAATGTCTATCTTTCTTTACGTGTTTTCCCCTTTTCCTTTTCTTATGAACAGGTTCGATGCCCAATATCGATTTCCTTTTCCATCATTCCCATTTGTATTCCCTCTCGTCCCCTCGGACGTGTGTCGCATGACGGACCCCCTCCGTGTGACGGTGGAGTGCTGGGAGAACCAACGCCATCACCCAACAAAGGGGTGGGGACCGCACCGCCTCCCTGTTGACCGCCCCTTGTGGTCCAACAAGAAGGGCGACGCCCCGCTCCACCGCGAGAGTTTCCTCACCCCCGTTGGTTGGGTTTGGGTCACGCCGTGGGCCTTCGCCGCGAACGGCCCCAACGCGGACGGGTGGTATTACGCCGCGGACTTCTCCCTCTCCACCCGCTTCGCTCGCGCCGCCCCAAACGCCTTCAGCTTGGTGCGGCGCCGGCGCTGGGTGCGCACACGCGCGCCGTTCCCCGACCACCTCCGCCGCGCCCCGACCGCCGTTTGGCGCGCGGTTTGGCTCAGCACCGTTCTGTACGGCGCCGACGCCCCGGTGGCGGCGCAGCGGGTCTCGACGCGCGCGCAGCACAGCGCCTTCGCCGCCCTCTCGAGCGGTCGGGAACGGCGGCGCTGTGCGTACCGCTTTGGTCTCCCGCAGTGCCTCCGCCCGTCTGTTTGGGCGGCGAGCGTTTGCCCGGCGGCGAAACCGGTGCACACCGCGCCGCCGTTCCCGACCGCTCGAGAGATCTCTCAGGACGTCCGCCGCACCGCCGCCCGACACCCGCTCTTCGCCCAAACAGACGGGGCGGAGGCGCTGCGGTCGGTGCTCGTCGCGCTGGACGCCGACGACGGGCTGCCGCCGTACCATCAGGCGTTTAGTTACGTCGCGGCCGTTGCGCTGCTGCAGCTCCCGCCGCGCGAGGCACAGGCGGTCGTGACGGCGCTCTTGAGGACGTTGCTCCCGGCGGGTTACCACGCGGCGTGTCGGGTGCAGAACGATGTGCGCATTTATAAGGAACTCCTCCGCGCGCATCTCGCGGATGTCCATAGACACCTTCAAGAGCGGCGCATTGACGCGGGCGTCTTCGCAAGCGGTTGGCTGCAAGGGATCTTCTGCGCACACTTTCCCGTTCCGACGGCGGCGCGGGTGTTGGATGTCATCTTTGTGGATGGGGAGAGTAGTGTGATGGTGCGATTTCTCATCGCCTTCACGCGGCGCTTTCGGAAGGAATTCCTCACCATGGACAGCAGTGGATCACTCGGGCAGTTCGCCAATGAGTGGGCGAGAGAATGCTTTGATGTGGATGATTTGATGCTCACTATGGAGGCGGATGGGTTGGCATCCATCGTCCTCTCCCGACGCGAGGAACTCGCTCTGGAGGACTCCGACACAGGATGAGCCAAGGAAGAAGGAAAAGAAGATAAAAATGGTAAGTTGAGCTAAGTTAAACGATATATATATATATATATTTATATACGAAACGTACATAGTGAAGAAAGAGGAAGTGATGATATTTATGCATGTTTTTATTTTTACGCAAAGGTAGTGATGAAAAAAAGTATATACAAAAACAATAAAGAGAGAAAATTGATTCTGAAGGTTTTTAGTTACAGTTTAGATGACTTCGACAAAATTTTGTGTTTATATGTGCATAAGCATTCTCAAAAAAAAAAAACCAGTCATTTTGTACAAATATATAAATATTTTTTTTTTTATTTCCTGGTTGTATTCTTTAAACTCTCTATGCTAATCATACTATTTTTTTCTTTTCTTTTGTTATTGCTTCCATTTTGATGAGACTTATTCTCTATGTATTCACGCACACACTGATTTAAAAGAGTATGTTGATCTTACGCTGCTTAATATGTATTATTATTTTTTTCTTTTCTTGCCCTTTATTTTTTTAAAAAAATTTTCGCTAAATGGCGTATGTTTGTTTATACATAGTTTGGTACAGGACTTTGCTTCTATACGTGAGTGTGTCTGTGGGTGGTTGAGTGCGGTGGTATATATATATATATATATAATTTTTTTTTGGTGTTAATTAATATTAACTTTCTTTTTCTTCGTTAAGAAGTGAAAGAAAGAAAACCAAGGAACAAATCCACAAGAATACACCTTCTTCTTGGACGAATGTGGACGGCTTCGCATAGTGTGCGAAAGCGTTTGTGCACGCTTTGGGCCGGTGGTGGTCCAAGTGGGAGTACTTCTCCTCCCGCGAAGTGTCCTCGTGTGGAGGAACGCTTATTAACGCCTTTGGAGATTATCGAGGACACGATTCCCACCTCCTCCGCCGATGGCGTGGCGGGGGATCCCATTGTTGTTGACGACACGAGCGAATTGACCTCCACCGTCCATCCGATCCTCAGCAACGAGCAGAGCGCGGCCACTGCGGGGGAGGGGCGCCAAACGCCAAGTCTTCTCACCCCAAAAGTGGAATCCCATTCACTTCTCGACTCGGAGCCGTTTGTCACGCCGCTCCGCACGGGAACCTCCACCACGACCGCCTCCCACTCCTCGGAGGGCGGCGTCCACCTTTCGGCCGAGCAGCACGAGGTGTTTGATGTGGTCGTGCGCTGCGGCCGCTCCGTCTTCCTCACCGGCGGCGCGGGAACGGGCAAGTCGCACCTTTTGCGCGCCATCATCGACGCACTTCCGCGGCGCACCACATTCACGACGGCAACGACGGGTTTGGCGGCGCTTAACCTCGGCGGCATCACTGTGCACTCCTTCTCGGGATGCGGACGGCCGGACCCGACGCGCAGCACGCCGAGAGATGTGTACAAATGGGTCTGCGGAAACCGAAAGGCGCGCGTGCGATGGCGTGTTTGTCGCGTACTTATTATTGATGAGATTTCCATGATGGACGCGTGGCTCTTCGACACGTTGGAGCATTTGGCACGTAAAATGCGGGGCTCACGGGCCCCGTTTGGTGGTATTCAACTCGTCCTCTCCGGGGACTTTCTTCAACTGCCGCCTGTCACACGATATAGCGATTCGGGACGACCTCTGTTTTGTTTTGAGGCCTCCTCGTGGTGCCGTGTGAATCCCCTTGTTTGCGTCCTCACCCGTAGTTTCCGTCAAAAGGATGAGGAGTTCTTTGCGATGTTGAATGAGATGCGTCATGGGGTGATGTCGAACACCTCGATTACGCTTCTCTCCTCACGCTCCGTAAACACGCGTGTGCGTCAGGTGATGGACGCGGTAGACGCGGATGCGAAGGAGTCATCGCGCATTGTAGACAGCAGTGGGCACACCAAGGAGGAACGCTACAGTGGACACACCATTCTGCGTGCGGTGCGAAATGATGTGAGTTTAATCAACGAGGAGCGCTTTGCAGAGTTGGACACAGATATTATTCAATACACCGTCTATCACTCCTCGTCCTTAGCAAAGGAAACGAATAGGGAATTAACGGAAGAAGTACTTCTCCGGGTCGGTTCTCGTGTGATGCTGACAAAAAATATTGACCTTTCACTTGGACTCGTCAATGGGAGCGCTGGAACGCTCGTCAAGTTTATTGATGTTTCATGTCAGAAAGATTTTGCAAACCGAAGCACACCTACCGACCTTCGCCAGATAAGCTGTAACAAGAGTAAGGGAATTAAATCTCATCATTTATTGCCTATAGTCCACTTTGACAACTTCAATAAGGACGCGGAGGGCAAAAAAGGTGTATCGTATCTAATTGAACCACAACATTGGCCTGTGATGCATGGGGATCATGAGGTCGGATTTAGCGTACAGATCCCTCTTCAACTGGCCTATGCCATCACCATACATAAATCACAAGGGATGTCACTCTCACGCGTAAATGTGGACTTTCATGGTATCTTTGCGGAGGGACAGGCCTATGTGGCCCTCTCACGTTGCACCAACATGGCGAATCTCATGATTGAGAACTTTGACACCGGTTGCGTGACAACCAATCCGCGAGCCTTGGCGTACTATAGGGCCCTCGATCGTCATCGCAGGCTATGCGGGAGTGACGCCGAGAAGGAAATTCAGCGAAGTCAAAAAGGGGATGTCTTTTGCAACAATCCTTGGGGTGGTGGGGACGTGGACGGCGACAACAACAACGACGCCCATGGAGAGTGCGAGGGGGACGACGCCGTTGGTATGGAAACACTCTTCACGACGGATAAAGACGGCGCCGCATCGAATGCCACGCTTGCGGTGGAAGGCATTCGTCAAGGCGTGGCACATTTGTACGCGCAATGGGCTTTGCACCGCGCGCAGGTCCTCGCATCCGTTTCCGCCGCCACCGCCGTCGATAATGCGCTCCTCGTGATGGACTTCACGGCCCTCATGGCGTTTGTGAATACGGCCAACCCACCCGCCCTCTATGATCGACTCTTTGAGACACAAAACAATCTCATACGGTTGCCGCGTGTGGTGTGGGAGGTGCTCTCGGCGGGGGCGGAGTGCGCGGTGGAGGCGCTTATCGAAAAGGCGCGCGCCGATCTCGTGCTGGAAGTGCAGCGCGAGAGGGAACACACCGCCCTTCCCCCCATCCCACCAAGCTGGAGTGAGCTGCAGGCCCTGCAAGAGGAGAACGAGGAGAGCTTCGGGGAGGAGATGGAGGGGAGCCGAGAGCGTTTGCTCGAGTACGCACTCTTTCTTTCGATGAACAGTGGTAAAAGAGTGTTGGTGTGCACAGAGTCTATTGAACTCGCCACGTGTGCGTTTGTGGCGGGACTGAAAATATGCTCCATGGCATATCTACGCCCCCCACGTCGATGCTAAAGAAGAGAAAAAGAAAAAAGGAAGTGACGTTTGTTCTATCTATTTATATTCGTATTTTTCAGTGTTGTCGTTGGAAAAACGAAGAGCAAAACAAGAAACACACACAACAGAAGAAAGATTTCTACAGTGCATGTTACTCAATAGTACATTGGCATTGTTTGCACTCTTGATTTCCTTCTTTTCCTTTCTTCTCTTTTGTTTTTTTGTTGATATTCCTGTTGTACTGGTACGTGTAAACCTTCATATGTTTATCATTTTTTTTTTTTTTACTGTGTGTGACTGACAAAAGTTGTTGCTAGTAAATTTTTTTTGTGTGTATGTCATATCCTTTTTATTTCTATTTTTAATTTGATTTATAAAATTATCTCTTTTTTTATATGTTTTTTTTTCCTATTCTTATATACATATTCATTTGATTTAACACCACGAAAGTATAGGTTTTATATACTTTTCTTTTCTTTTTTACCATTTTCCTTTTCTCTTACATATCCGTCTTATAAGGGAATGTCCGACAAACTTCGTGCAGAGCATTTGTTGATCAAATTCAATGGCAGCCGCAATCCCGTTTCGCGCCGCACAAATGAGAGTACGGCAAACGTTTCATACGATACGGCCCTTGCTGAACTACAGCAATGGGCGAGCAAAATATCCAAAGGGGAATTAACCTTTGAGGAAGCAGCCCGACAGCGCAGCGACTGCGGGAGTTACCGCAATGGTGGGGATTTGGGTGTATTCGGTCCGGGAGAAATGATGAAACCATTTGAAGACGCTGTGCGTGCCCTTGCGGTTGGTGAGGTCAGTGGCGTTGTGCAAACGGACAGCGGACTGCATATCATAAAGCGTCTTGAGTAGATTTAACTATTTACTTTTTTTTTTTTAATGGAGAAGAGGCGTGGTGAAACATCATTCGTTTGCCGTTTGTTGTCCATAACATTATTTGCGTGTTATTACTATTTTTCTTGTAGAAACTTATGCAGCAAAAAAAAAAAGAAGAGTGTTTTTTCGTTTATTTTATTTTATATTTTGTTGTTTAATGGAGTGATCCAGTAGCAACGAACAAAATTTCTTTAGCATCGTGACTTCCTGTTGTTCTTTCCCACTCCCCCACCCCTTACTCTGTTCTCTTTCTTTCCTTTTTTCCATTGATATATATATATATATATATATATATATATATATATATATATATATGTATTATTTATGCGTTACATTCTCTTTTTGTTTTTCCTTGATAGACTCGTTTGTGTGAAACGACCTTTTTGGAGCGATGGATGTGGCGGTGAATGCCGAAATCGCGGCGATTCGCCGTGAATTAACGCATATAAAAGCGGAGTTAACAGCCGACTCCCTCGACTCCTCCCTCTCCTCCCTTCCCTTGGTGGATGCGGCCGATGTCGCGACGGAGACGGCGTCCCACGCCGCGCAAAGCACCGAGTTGGAGCGGTTGCGGCGCGAGCGGGATGAGCTCCGTGTGTGGCTGCAGCGCGGCGTGGCGGAGTGTCGCCGTCTCGCCGACTCCGCCGCACACACGCGACGTGAGTTGAGTGAACGCCAAACCCAAAGCGCCGCGTTGGATGCGGCGTGTGCGGCGCTGAGGGAACGCGTCGCGCTTCTCGAGGCGGAGCTTTCCGAATCCCACGACACGGCGGCGGCGGCGCGGCGCCAATTGACGCAAATGGAGAGCGAAATGGAAACGCTCTTTCAGTTGGGCGAATTGGACGCCCTCCGCCAACGCGCCGCGCTTCTCCCCGGCGCGCTGCACGCGCTGCGAACGATGGCCGACCGCCTCACGCAACTCATCGCGCACACCGAACGCCTCTCGGAGGCGATTCGACGCGGCGCCTTAACGGACATCGCCGGCGAGGACTTCTTCGCCGCGCCCGACCCGAACACGTCGAGCGATACGTTGAAGGAGAGGGAGGAGGGCGCGGAGGCGCTTTTGGCGCGTGCGAAGGGACTTATGCACCGCGTCGCCGCATCCCTCTCCGCGCTGCGTGGGGATGTCGTCCTCCTCGTCACATCGGAGCGACGGGCGACGGCGGAGCAGTTCGACGCACAGCGCGAACGTCTCGACGCGTTGCACCTACAGAAACAAGACGCCCTCCACCAGTACGACGCGGATCGGGCGCACTTGACGGAATGTGTGCGGCGCCTCCAACGCGACGCCGCCGCCGCCCTTAACGGGGCCATGGCAAAGGAAACGACGGAGGCGATGTGCGTCGAGCAGGTCGAGCGCATTACGCAACTCACCACCAACAACGCGCAGCTGGTGACGCGCAACGAGGAGCTCCGCGCGGAACAGGAGAGACTGCGCGCGAAGCTCCGGCGCATGCGGGTGGATTGGGCAAAGGTGCACCAAAGTCAGGAACGCTTTCAACAGTTGCAGCTCGAGGTGGAGATGATCGCGCAGGTCAATGAACGGTTGCGGCGGGAGAATGAAAACCTCAAACTGCTCATGGAGGTTTCCCAAATGGGCGGAACGACGCAAAACGGGACAAACAATTTGAACGACGCAACGCGTGTTGTGAAGACACACAAATCGCCCTCCGCCAAGCGCATCGCTGCCTCACGGGAAAGTGCGGAAAGGGAAGTCTTTCAGGAATGGAAACGCACCGCACTCTCGGAGTATATGGAGTAGCGTTGGAAAATTTTGGTTTATTGTACACATTATATTTGTTTTGGTATATTTTTTAGTGAATTTTTATCGCCACCACACCCAAAAGGAAAAACATATATATATATATATATAGATATATATATATATATATTAAAAAAATGACAGAAAGAGAGTCGCAAGAAAACGCAATAAAAGAGAAGAAAGAAAAATGTGATGAAAATATGTTATTTACCTTCTTTTTTTGTTTGTTTGTTATCACCTACATTTTTTCATGTTGCCTTTCTCTATGACAATCGTAGTGAGAGTTATTCTTTACAAAACATATATATATATATATATATATATATATGTTTTGTATGCGCTAGTAAGAAAAACGAATGACACAAAGAAAAAATTGAAAAAGTTATTTGAGAAGGTAAAAGGGACAATATGAGAAGTGTAGTAAGAGAAAAAGGAGAAGGCTTTTTGCGTCTCTGTTTTTGTTGTTGTGCTGTGTTAGCCAAAATCGCTAGCAAGAAGCAAGAAAACAAAAAAAAATGCCTTTTAATTTAAATTTTGCGTTTCCCAAAATACCTTTTGCGTTTCTTCAAAGAGCTTTTTCTTATTCTCTTTAGGTGTTTGAGGTGCACTTCTCAGTTGCTTTACAGACGTTTTAACGGCAATGTTTTCTCGCACGTCTCTCTTTTCCTCCGCCATTCGATCCCTCAACCGCGTCACGCTAATTGGGGCGATGCATGAGGTGCAGTGCGGCTTTATCGGCGCGCAAAGTGTCTTCCAGTTTACCCTCACCTGTGCGCCGCTGGATGGCGGAAAGGATCCCTTTGCGGTGCGCTGTTTTGGCGGCGACGCCCTCACCGCCGCGCTGCGCGAGCACTTGGAGGACGGCTCTGTCGTGCGCGTTGTCGGACGTCTAAAGACGACGGAGTCCGCGGAGGGCGTTTCCTCGGGGCGGAAGTTTTCGTTTCCGTGTGTGATGGTGGAGTTCATGCGCGGGGGAGAGGTGGCGCTTCTGCACTCCCCGCGCCGACAGCGACGAAATGCGCAGTTGCAAGAGGCCATCGCAAAGGCTGCGAAAACTCCAGACACGACGGAATGCAACGCGGAGGGCACATAAAGTGACATTATGTGCCCGTTGAGTTGTGTGTAACGTGTGTGAAGTGGTAAATGCGTTTATGGCGTATAAGTGTGGTGTATATTTTATGTTGAGGTGTGTGTTCATTGGATTGTGTAAGTTTTTTGTTTGTTCGTTTTGCGACAAACTCTGTAGACACCAAAAAATGTTTTTTTTTTTTTTTGTGTGTAAATATATTTATATCTATTTTTTTTGTTATTTTGTTTATTACTATTATTATTTTTTTGTTACTTTTTTTTTTTTTTTAGTGCTTCATTTTAGTAAAGGCTTTAAACCCAAAGGAGGACTTCTGTTATAAATTAATAATTACAGGTGTATTCCCATCAAAATATCTTTACCGTATTTTTTTTTTTTTGCTCTCTTTCTTTTTGTGTGTGTCTCCCATCAAAACAACAACAACAACAAAAATAATAATAACAATTATACGAAAGGATTAATTGTATTCCATAATCCTTTTCTTTAGGTGTTTTGGTTGTTACAGGCAACATAAAGAAGCAAAAAAAAAAAAAATATCATCGTTTTTTTTTTTCTTTTTTTTGCAATACTTTTCTGTACGCTTCCCTTTCCAATAAAGGAGGTCGAATAGGTGTACAACACATATTTACCATTCCAAGCCAAAGTAAGAGGTTACAAAGAGAGCACTCGTCCTTCTCTTTTCATGTCTCTTATTGTAGCTGGTGGAACCGGAGCGGTTGGGCGGTGTGTCATTTTTGAGGCCCTTCGACGCTGTGAGATCACCTCCGTTGTTGCCCTCACGCGCCAGACGGACCTCTCCGACCCGGCCGCCCTCTTCGGACTTCGTGTCTTCTCACAAGGCGAGGCGCTTTTCCCGCTGAACGACCCCCTCGAGGACGGCGAGGCGAATGGGAGTGTCTCCGACAGCACTTCCCCCAACGACCCCCTAAACGGCGACCCAACGGGGAGCGTCACGCCCGACATGTTACGAAAGTTACGCCCCGTTTCCTTTCAATGGGAGTCTTTGTGTGACTTTATGGACGAACACCGTCGGCGCGCGCGGCGCCAAACGGACGCGCCGTTTCTCTGGTCGGACGACGCCTTCGCCGCCGCGGAGACGTTTTACGGCGACATCTTTGGCGGCCACACGTACTCCGCCATGTGCCTCGGCACGACGCGCAGCGAGGCGAAAAGCGCCGCCGCGTTTCGTCGGTGCGATTTGGATTACGTCGTCGCCTTCTCCGCCGCAGTGCGGGTGTGCAGCGCGGGGACAATGCGCTGCGCCGCACACGTCAGCTCCGACTTGGCGCGGCGCCACACGCCCCTGACGTATGGGCGGGTGAAGTATAAGGCCGACGCGGCGGTTGTTGAAATGGGATTTCCGCGGCTCTGTTTGTACCGCCCGGGACTTCTCCATCGGCGGGAGAGGACGCGCGGGTGGGAGAAAGTGGCGAGCGTCATTCTTCGCGGACTGCCGGTTGGGCTGTTGGGGCGGGCGATTGTGCGGGAGTTCGTGTACTGCTGCGGGGAACAGGGAATGGCGCCGGACGGCACGCCAATGCGACGCGAATGCGCGGGGAAACCGTATCGAAGGGGGAAAGTGGAGAATTCGGATGTGTTATTGTTTGGTGATCAGATGATACGTAGAGAGGCCTCTGTCTTAAAGTAACAAACAAAATAAGGAAAGTAAAAAATGGTTTAAAAAAAAAAAAGAAGCATTATATATATATATATATATATATAATTCATTTTGGTGACAGAGCGAAAAGAAAAAAAAAATAGATCATTTTATCTTTGCGATTTTATGCGTTTTTTTTTTTATATCTTGACGAATAATTTTCCTTACTTTGCCTTTTGTTTTTGAGTGAATTGTGTTTCTCGGTGATCGACAGAAAGTGGGAATACCGTTTCTCTTCATTTTAAAAAAGGAAAGCATGACAGTAAAGAATGAGGCAGGGAATGCAAAGAAGGAATGAACGATAAATAAAAACGCTCTTTTTAGTGCTTTAAATTTTTTTAAACCTCATATCACTGCTCACGGTGTCGTTACAACACGTCTGCAACAACATGCTTTCGTACAACTAGTTACGCAATGCACATTAGCAAATAAAATACTTGAAAAAAAAGAATGTTTATATATATTATTCTTTTTTATTGTATACCTTTTTTTTTCTTGATAAAAGAAATGGTGGCCTGTCTCCTTTTTTTTTTGTTTTTTTTGACGTTTAATTTAAAGGGGGGGGGAAATAAAGGAAAAAAACAAAAAAGAAACAAAACATTTTGCTTTTGTAAACCATTGTTTGGTTTATTTATATGTGCATAGCTGCTATGAACTATTGACGTTCGCGCTAACGAGGCAAAAGGAAATTCATTCTTTCTCTTTTTTCTTTTACGAATTTAAACTACGAACTATGCGAACAATAGAAGAAAAAAAATAAAAAAGGATTTGAGGCTGAATTTGGATTTAGAGGAGATTTGGAGACCTCCTACTTTTATTTTTTTATTTTTGGTGTGTTATTTTTTAACTCTTCGAGTTTTTTTTGTTTTTTCTGACGTGAAAAAAGACGAAAGCAAAAAGAAAAAAAAAAGAAACTGATTTAATTGTCATATAATATATATTTGGGTTTACTGATTCACGATTTGTGGTGTGTTATTTTTATGTGTTTGAGGCGAAAGAAGCGAACAAACAAACAAACAAACAAAAAGCGTAAATGTTTTAAACAATGATTTAGATGGCTTATCTGAAACTGCGTTGCCCGTTTACATCGGATAATAGTTGAATGTTGTATCCCCACAAACATGTTGATGCTACATGTGCTTAAATGTTTATATATATATATATATATATATATATATATACTTCTATTGCATCCGTTTACTTTATTGGCTAAAAGAGTTTTGCGGTTGCCATGATATCTATCTAAATATAAATTTTGTGTGTAGTGTTCTTTTTGCTTGTTGTTGCATTGTTTACTTCAGAAAAGGAACAATTCTCTTTATTTTTCTTTTTTTTATATTCCTTTGGATCTCTTCAAATCGATTTTTTTCTATCTTGTTTCGCTTTAGCTAACTTTGCTATCGTTGTTACAGTGCTTGTTGTTCTGTGTTAAGGATCACGAACAAGTTGGCTGTTTGTTTTAAAGGGAAAAGAAAAGAATAAATATTAGAGGCCTTTTTTTTTCCTAAATTAAGAGGTCATTTTATTAATATTAACTACAACGTGGAAAAAAAAAAAAGAAACGAAAAGAAGAAAGAGAATATATATATATATATATATATATTTACATATACACGCATATATACAAACGCCAAACGTAAAAGTAAGCCAAATCAGGTGAGAGGAAATCACTAAGTTGTGTTATCGTGGAAACAATTTAAACCGAAAAAAATGGATTTCTTCTCCGTGTTAAACCAACGACAGTTGGACCAAAATAGTGAAGTTCGCAAATTGCACCGCACATCATTGTGTTACGCGGTGTGTGCGATTGGTTCTCTTTTCATTGCATCATTAGTGGCCCCTTCCGGGACTCCGCCTGAGTTACGCAAAGCGGACTTCTGGTCTGTTGGCTCAATTATTGTGTTTACGTGTTGCAGCGGAATGGGGTACTTTTTGATGGTAAAGGCACTCCATGTGCTGAACACCAATCGATTTCTTCCTCCACCAACGCATAGCGCACCTCGAGTAACCTCCACACTTCTGATGCCGCTTCCACATGACGCCCTTTCATGGAGACAGCGATTGGTGTTTGTGTACGGCCTTCTCGTCTGTGCGTTGGGATCCGTGTACTTTGGTTTGGCCACCACCCCGTTTGGTTTGTATGTTATTATGCTGATCCTTCAATTGGCTTTGTTTGGGACGTCGTGGTTTACACTCAAGGGACTCATGAACCCGTCCAGATGAGTTTGACTTTTCTCTAAAAACGAATGAAAAGTATATTTACTTATATATATATATATAAGAATAAGGGGGAAGTTGTTGTTGCTGTTCACTTGTGTTGAGTAATGGTACGGTGTAAAATGCATATGTGGAATAGATTTTTAATGAAAGCTGTGAATGGGGGCGGGTGTATAAAAAGGTGAAATGAAAGAGCTCTTTTGAAAACTTTGTGGAAGTAAAAGAAAGAAGGAAAAAGCAGCAACGATGAGAAGGAAAAAGTATTGAAACAAGAAAGGAAAGAGAAAGCACACGCACGCCAAAGAAAATAATAAAAAAGAGAGAATGGGAAATGTGACTTGAAAAGGGGAAAAATGCAATGGTGAGTTTCGAGGCGAGTAATGTGACGAAATAATGAAAAACGAGAGGATATAAAACCGATCTCTCTCTCTCTCTCTCTCTTTCTATTTCTTTTGTAGTGATGGAAAAGAAACACGAAAGTCTGCTTTTTTTTTTTTGCTTCTCTGTTGTTTCACCGTATTTCTGTTGATCGTTACGTTACTGTATTATTCTGTTTTTTTTTTTTTTTAATATCTGCAGACGAAAACACAAAAGAGGTGTTCGACACGGTTTTTGTATTGGCACTTGTTGGTTACAGAGCTGACATGAAAGACGAAGTTTCCTTGAGCGCTCATATATTATATATAAAAAAAATGTTTACATATACATTTTCATCATGTGTTGCCTGTGTTATTGCTTCTTCTTCAGGCTCTTTTTGTTGTGTAAATTATAATGTTGCAACGATGCCGCTGCTGTTTTTATTCATTTTCTCCATTGAATGAAGTTGCACACAAAAGACAACAACAACAACAAAAACAAAAAACGTTTCCATTTCCTCTTGTTTTTCCCTATTGTTTTTGTTAATGAATAGCCTAATTATTTAGTAAACAAAAAAAAAAGAATAAGGTATAAAAAGGAACCAAGAAAGGAGAATACATCTTTTTCTTTTCAAGGAGGTTACAGCATATCCATTCTTTTCTTGTACAACCGCGTAATACATTTTTCGGGTGAAATATAGTCCTTTTGCATCCCATTTTTGTTATACACCTCTTTTCTTTTTGTCTTTTTACGTTGTAGTTTTCATATATCTATATATCTATATCTATATACATATTCTATTGTTGTGTGGATGTCGTTTGGTGTGTTTAGCGGCGTCACGTTCCCCCCGTCCGGCGCTCTCCGGCCGAAAGCCCCTCCGGCGCGTGGCGTTCCTTCGCTTCCGCTTCCCTCCCGTCCGCGCGCGGCCCCTCTCCCCCCCTCTCCCCGCCGGAGCGCGTTGGAGGAGAGCCTTTGGTATCTCCTCCGCCTCGACGACCGCCTCTCCCCTGCCGTGGTCGGCGGCGAGGTGCGGGCGGTGACGGACGAGTTGCGCCGCCGCCGTTCCGCGCGCCGAGCGGTCCGCCTCTCCCCCCGACCGCCGCCGCCGGCGCACGTCTCGGCGCTCGTCGACGCGTGTCTGTCGGCGTCCAACGCGGCGGCGCTCGCGGCCCTCCGCCGGCCGGCGCGGGCGTCGGGCTTTGGCCGCGCGCTGCTCGCCGCCGCGTTGGCCGACGCGCTGCTCGACGCGCACTCCCCGAACGCCCTCGCGCTGCTCGACGAGGCGGTCGCCGGGGGGCACGTTGGGGCGATGCTGCGCGTCGGCCGCCTCCTGCGCGACGGCGTTGGCGTGGCGCCGGACTTGGACGCCGCCGTGCGTTGGGTCGAGCGCGCGGCCGACGCGGGGTACGCCCCCGCGCTGTTTGAGCTCGGCGTGATGTATGAGGACGGGGCGGCGGTCGGCGGACGGGCGCTCGACGCGGACTGGGGAGAGGCCATGCGCTGCTTCCGGCGGGCGGCGGAGAAGGGGCACGCGGAGGCGCAGCTGCGCTTGGGGAAACTCCTCTGGAAGGCCGCCGCAGAGGCGGAGGAGGCGGTTAAAAGAAACGCGTTGGATGTGGATAAGGGGAAAATCGCGGAGTTTCGCCAACGCGCACAGGAGTACCTGGAGCTAGCGGCCACATCAGGGAATAGTGAAGAGGCCATGAGACTGCTGCGCCACATCTCATCCTCATAGAGTGACACTCATGTATAGCAAAGAAAGGTGATGTTCCTCTCTTTATTTTCTTTCGGATTTTTTTGTTGTTGTTTTTGCGCGTGTGTGTAGTTGTCGTTTTGTTGTTTAATGAGTATGTGACGGTGTGTTTGTTAAGAAGTCGCTTTTATTACCGTTGTACCTTTCGCAGTATATACATGGTAATAAAAATTCGTAACCTGTTTCTGTTGGTTCGAGTGTTTTTTCTTGTCGTTTGTTTATTTGTTTCGTATAGTTCTTCAAATACTGTTATAAAGTTTCACGCGTCTAGTGTGTTTTTATTTCTTTGTTTTTTTTTTGAAACTTTTACCGACCTTTCTTCAGTCTTTTTATTTTTTATATAATGACTTGGCTTCTCTTCATTTATCTCGACTATTACCTTTTTTTTTCTTCTTTTTTTCTTCTTTTTTTCTTCCCATGTGTCTGTATTTGTGTATATTACTTCATGTACGACACGTACTTTACCTTTTCCTTTAATGTTTTTGTTTTGAAGGTCTCTCTTTTTTTTTTAGTTGTTGTTTGTCTGGAGAATTACTGGTGAAGTAAATCTCCTAAAAATTGTTGTACACCTATTCGTATATAATAGCCATTTAAACAATAAAGAAAAGGAGATTCTCCCGTAGGTGTCTACCTGATTCACTGAATTTAAAAAAAGAAACAAAAAAAAAAGGAAAGCGAAATTTAACAAAAAATAAAAATAAAAGGAGAATTCAAACGAACAGCAAAGTAGAAGAAAAAAAAAACAAGAGGAATACAAGCACTGGAAGACATTGTAAAGAGACGGACTTGAAACTATTGCAAAAAACAAAACAAAACAAAAAAACACTCTATTACAGCCGATTCTGACTAGGAGAGCAAGAGAAAAATAAGACTGAAGCATATATATATATTGACTCACGACAGACGTATTCAAAGAAAGATATTCTTTGGGAATCCGAATTGCCAAGTTCTTTTTAGGTCTAGTCATGACGAACGAATCAGAGTGTATTATTGTAAAGAACAATGTCATTCGCGAGGTACGATTGCTGCGACGACGGCATTGGTCCTCGTGGGTAACGATTTGGCCATTTGTGTTGCTGTATTCGATCTCAGCTGCATTATACATGGATCCTGAACTTGTGTGGGATAGAAGAACATACCTTGTGCACACAACATACATTGACTTTTTTCATGCTATCTGTGCTCCTGTTGTGGTATTCTTTCATGCATTCCTCTCTCTTTTTACGATTTGGTCTGTACGATTTCGCTCCTCAATACTATTTCATGCGGTAAGTTCAGATGATGTTTCGAATGCCACACATATTTTTATTTGGACACAAGAGCACAAAGGGGAGCCAGAGATTGTCCCTCTCATCCCTGAAACAGATGACAACCCGGCCTGTTTTGTATTTCAACAACGAAAGTGGAAACTGGATGCGAAAATGGGAAAATTTGTCAAGCCACGCTTTCCCACCAAGAATCCTTTTTCTTCCTATTTAGAATGGAAAGGCCTTTTTTCAACTGCAGAGCGTGAGCGACAGCTTGATACGTTTGGTCCAAACAAAATGGAGGTGACTATTCCAGAATTTCAAGACATTTTTGTAGACCACGCCTTGGCCCCTTTTTTTGTATTTCAAATGTTCTGTGTCTTATTATGGTGCCTTGATGAGTATTGGTATTACTCCCTCTTTACGGGTGTAATGATGATTGCCATGGAGTGTACTGTGGTGTTTCAACGTATTCGTAACATGAAAACCCTTCGAGATATGGCAGAGGTTCCAGTACGCGAGGTCACTGTTGTTCGCGGTGGTGTAGATGTGAAGATAAAGACAGATGAACTCCTTCCAATGGATTTAATTGTTGTATCCAGTAATGTTCCTTGCCCTGTGGATGCCCTTATTGTACGCGGCACATGTGTCGTGAATGAGGCCACTCTCACTGGTGAATCTACACCACAGTTAAAGGAGGCCATTGATCATGTGGATCTTCATCTTGACATGAAGAAGCACGCGCGCCATCTCCTCTACTCGGGTACACAATTACTTCTCAGTAATGGACCACACGGCAAAACTGATACCGAGCGTGGGAGAGCTCTTGCTGTCGTCCTAAAGACAGGATTTGAAACCAAGCAAGGGAAACTCCTTCGTACCATTTTACACAGTCAAGGTCGGGTTAGTGAGAACAGTGGTGAGGCATTCGCCTTTATTGGTGTTCTTGTCGTATTTGCTCTTGCTGCCTCTGGGTATTTGTTGAAACGTGGTCTACAGGACCCCAATCGCAGTCGATGGAAGTTATTTCTTTCATGTGTACAAATTATCACCTCCGTCGTGCCTCCGGAGCTGCCGATGGAACTCTCACTGGCTGTCAACACCTCTCTTTTGGCACTTGTCAAGTTACAAGTTTTCTGCACTGAACCATTCCGTATTCCATTTGCCGGTAAAGTGGACACGTGCTGTTTTGACAAGACGGGAACTCTCACCACCGATGAGATGCTTTTTGGTGGTGTGGATATGGCCGATGGTCAAGGTTTATTGAATAAACTCAAATCGGTTCCCAAATCAGCTGAAATGGTACTTGTCACGTGCCATTCACTTCTACAGTTGGAGGGAACAGATACAATTGCCGGTGATGCTATGGAAAAGGCTTCAGTTGGTGCTCTTGGATACAAGATTGGACTCGATGACACAGTTACGTATGATCCTCCAGCACCAAAGGAATCCGCGGAAAAATCTGATAAGAAAGAAATAGCCCCAAAAAAACCCAACACTGATCGTCAGTTCCGCATATTGGCACGATTTCCATTCTTGGCAAATCTGCGACGTATGTCCTGTGTGGTGAGTTGTAATGATGGAAAATTTGTTGTATCAAAAGGTTCACCGGATGCGATTGCAAAACTTTGTTTAAATGTACCAAATGATTACAATAAAATTGCCGATCTACACGCTTCTCGTGGTTTCCGCGTTATAGCCCTCGCAACACGTCCATTACTTGAAGAAGAACGTTCTAAAGATGCTATTCGCAACATGCGTCGTGAGGATTGCGAACGTAATCTTGTCTTTGCTGGTTTTGCCGTTTATGAGTGTCCACTGAAGCGAGACGCAAAGCAGACGATTGAGATGTTACAAAATGGGAGTCACCGTTGTGTCATCATCACAGGTGACAGTGTGCAGACGGCCATTTCTGTTGGTCGTGATGTCATGATTCTACGCTGCGCGCGTCAACTGGTCGCCTCTCCTGGAAGTGATGGTCAGATTGCATGGCACGACGCGGCAACAGGGGAACGCATCTCACTCAACACAAGTGCAATAATCGCCAAAACATATGTACGTGGACGTCGTAATCCGGATCCGTCGCCACAGGAGTGGGACCTTTGCGTGAATGCCGAGGCCCTAACTCCGGTGCAGATGAATACGATCGTGACGGAGTACAATGAACAGGTCGCGGTCTGGGCACGTTGTGCCCCCACACAGAAGGAAGACATCGTCACGGATTTACGTCGAAAGGAACACATTGTCCTTATGGCCGGTGATGGCACAAATGATGTGGGTGCCCTCAAACAAGCGCATGCGGGAATTGCCGTCCTCAACGCCGCCGCCGTCACGAAGGAGGAGGGTGAGAAGGTGGTCGACAACTCCCCGCAGTCACATAATGAACCGGACGTTCCAGCAGAGCACAAGATACCCGCTGGGTTTAAATTTACAGTTGTACCCCCGCAGCCAGCACAACACGCCCCTTTTATGGAACAGGTACGATGGAAAATGGTGGAGGCCAAACGAAAGGCAGAGATTATTCAAATTGCGCGGTGGAACAAACAGTTGGGTGAAGTGAAAAAGAAAAAGGAGGAGAAGCGTGCTGCGGCTCCGCCTCTACCAGCACCAACCTCTGACTTTCTTATGGAATCGTTATTTAATGCGGAGGACATGGACCTTGGTGGACCCCCGCAAATAAAACTTGGAGACGCCTCCATTGCCGCTCCGTTTACGTGCCGTTCCAAAGCTCTCATGTCTGTTTGTGATATTGTGCGTCTTGGTCGCAGCACACTCGTTACGACACTTCAAATGTACAAAATTCTCGCCCTCAACTGTCTCACCTCGGCCTACTCCCTCTCTGTGCTACAAACGGATGGTGTAAAACCGGGGCAAAAGCAGATGATTTTGGCGGGGATGATTTTGTCTGTTTGCTTTCTGTGTATGTCGCGCAGTCAAGCGCTTCCTTACCTTTGCCCTCAACGTCCCATCACGAGGGTTTTCCATCCGTATATGATTTGTACGATATTTATGCAATTTGCTCTTCACCTCTACAGTATGATGATGACTGTTAAGCTAGTGGAAGAGGTAGACGCCACGGAGGTGGCTAACATGCGAAAGGAAGGCATGGAAGGCGAGTTTAAACCAACACTGCTCAACTCTGCCATGTTTCTCATGACAACACTCATGGCTGGGCTTACGTTTGCTGTGAATTACAGAGGAGAACCGTTTATGCAGAGTATATGGAAAAACAAACCCATGTTCTGGGCATTGGTCGTACTTGCAATAGTCATTTTCTACTTTGCATCGGAGTCAGATCCTGAATTGAATGAAATGTTTGAGATTGTCGCCTTCCCTTCAGCGGAGTTCCGTAAGCGGTTCTTGAAGCTGTTGTTTGTGGACTGCATTGGTAGCTTTGCAATTGAAAACGGGTGCCTCCTTCTTCTTACAGATACCCGATAAGACGCTGTGCAAGAGGCTTCAAAATCCTCTTTTCGTTGTTGTGATTGGGGTTTCTTTTTATTTTTATCTTTTTTGTGGTTTTGATGTTTTTTTCTATTTTTGGTGCTGTTCTTAATTTTTGCCCTTCTTATGTGCGCTCAGTTGAATATATATATATATATATGTATATATATTTCTAAAGAATAGCTAGAGAAAGTGAAAAGTAAAGGGATGAACAATGATCGGAATAAAATAGAGAAATGATGTCTTCACAAGAAGGAAAACAAAGAAAATATGAAGGCGAGGAACTCTGAAAAAAAAAAGGAAAAAAAAAAGCGTAATAGAGAGTGAAAAAAAAAAGAGAGAAAAACACGAAATACAGACGGAGGAGTTTGCACTACAGACCGCTTTCTTTATTTATATTTGCGTGCTGAGAATTGTTTTTGTTATGTCTTGCACAAAGACCCAAGGTCAATAAAAAAAATTCCGCACATAATTAATATGTCAAAGCATTATTAACGCTAAGAAAGGTAAGAAGAAGAAGAAAAAGAAAAGAAAAAAAGAACGGAAACAACGGAGAATGGCCGATTCAATAACAAAAAAAAAAAGATACATTCAGATTTGTATTTGCGAGCAATAATTCTTTCTTTTCTATTGTTGCAGCATTTTCCTCTTTTTAAAAAATAATTAATGTGTGGTAGCTGTTGTTATTGGTTTTTTTTGTATCTTTTACAATGACGAGTGTAAAGTGTTTCTCAAATACATCATTGTTTTCCCTCCATCTTTTTTTTTGTTTGGTTTAAAACATAACAAACACGAGATCACCAAAGGAAGAGAATAAACAGTTTTTTCCAAAGTTTTAGAATGAGTGTTGCATTTGATCAAACGTTGAGTCTATTCGATACGAGTGTGTCCTCACGAAAACGACAGGCCAATGGCGATTCCGCGGCACTTAACCAAAACGCACAACAAGCAACGGACAGCACAACCCAAGCAGTGAGTGTGCCGGAGTATTTGGAGGCAACAGTGATGGGCGTCTTGACAGAAGGGTTAGAAGACCTCTGCCGCGAGCGCCCCGCAAACCCCGTCGACCACCTCGCCTTCTTTCTGCTTCGCCACTCCGCGAGTGATGTGAATGTGGAGGTTTCGGAGAAAGATGCCACACCTGCGGAGCCGGCAAAGAAGACATAAACAAAAAGAAAGTAAAAAGTACGAGATGCCTCTCCCTCGCTCTTTTTTTCTTTGACATTTGTTGTGTTGGTGACTGTTTGTGCGTTGCAGTGTGAATACTGCTTCTTCATTTACTGTATTCTTTCTCTGCTCTTTACTATTTCTGTTATTTAGTAGCAGTTTTTCATGTAAGATTCTTTTGGGGTAAGACTGTGCCCTGTCCCGTGTATGGTGTTTCTATTGAACCCGTGCATTGTGCATTGATTATAATTCTATTTTGTGAGTGTGTGTGAGTGCATGCTATTTCCTTTCTAAAAAAAAAAAAAAACGAAAATCAGTGATTTGGATATGTGTTTACTGGTTACGTTTTTTTTTTCTTTTTCTTATTGTTGAACTATGACTTTCTCTTTTTTGTTTTTTTTTCCTATAATCTTCATAATGTTAGGCGGGTAGGTAGGATTAAGAGGAAAGCTATTTGTTTACTCTTTCTTTTCCTTTTTTTTTTGTTTTTTCGTGACGTATGTTGCGGCCGTCATGCACAGAATGAATATTTGTCGTTATCAAATCACGTCCCTTTCTGCCTTTTTGAACTCCCACACATCATCCACACACACGGATCGTCTTTTGACACCCGAACGGCGCAGTGCTGTTTTGCTCTCTAACAGCAACAACATATTTGACAACCTCGCCACCGAGGAGGCTCTCTTGCGCGGCGTCGTGCTTTCCCCCCGGCAGCAGTGTCTATTTATCTACGTGAATGCCCCTTGTGTCGTGATTGGGCGTAATCAGAATTGTTTTCAAGAGGTCGCGTTGCGTTCGGCGCGGCGCGATGGGATTTCCATTGCCCGCCGCACTTCCGGTGGCGGAGCGGTGTACCACGACGCGGGCAACGTGTGCCTTTCCTTCCTCACCCATCGTGCGGGGTACAGCCCGGCCAAGACGATTCAGTTTCTTCGCCTCTTTTTGAGTGCGTATTGCGGGATGGATCCCAAACGCCTGAGCACAACCGGGCGACACGATCTCTTCCTCGATGGAAAGAAGATCAGCGGGTCGGCGATGCGCGTGCAGCGGGACGTGGCGTACCACCACTGCACACTCCTCCTCGACGCGTGCCGCGAACGGTTGGGGGCATATCTCCAACCCGAAGGGGAATACGTGGAATTCAAAACCTCCGCCGTGCATTCGGTGCGTTCGCCCGTGACCACACTGTCGCACGAAGGGGTTCTTCCGCGCCGCGTGGGGAGTGCAGTGACGCACACAAGTGAAGCGCTCGCGTTGTACTTTGTGCGGCACGCGGAAACCATTCTCACGCATTCGGCTCCGTGGGAAATGGCCCCGCCCGCCCTCACGCCAGCGCACGCCGCGGAAGGCGGAGAGAAATGGGAAGCAATGCATGATCCAATACGTGTGTTAGATACCCAATCGGCTGTTTTGGCAAATACGACAATAATGGACGGGGAGGGTCGTCGACCACCCGCTGGAGCACCTCTCGGCGTGCGCGAGGAGTCGGCGCGGCTGCAATCGACACAATGGCTTTTTTCGATGCCAAAATTTGACACACGCATCGCTATTTCTTCTTCTGATATTTGCGGCGTATGTGATAGACGTACGTGTGAGGCTATGACGCAACTTGTACCCGAGGGTGCTCAGATGCATGTGACAACAGGGGTTGAACAGAGCGTCATCACTTCACTTGCTGTCTTTTTTCTCTTTCACCGGGGCGACACAGAGAAGGTATCGGAAGGGGGTTGTTGGTGTGAGCCTATTTTAAAAACACTACTGGAGGGTGTTTCAATCAAGGAGATCACCGCTCTTCGGGAGAATGATGCCCTTCTTACGGCGGCGCTGCAGTTGGAGTGTCGTGAGCTTATGAATTCTGTTGGTGAAAATGGGGATGTCATTTTGCTTCAGTTTTTGAATGCTGTCATGAAAGTGTGGTCCGAAAAGAATGTATTTTCGTAGTCTAAATTCGTCTTGTTTGGATCACTTTCTTGTTTACAGATGTGGGATTCTTTGTATCATTTTCATTTTACGACGAAAATTAAAGTAATGAGAAAACTTAAAAAATAAAATAAAAATGACTTACCTTGAAGTGGTACCTTTCCGGTAGAAAATGATTTTTTTTGTTCTTTGTTTTACTATTTTTTGGTACATCATGTTTATTGTACTAGATGCTTTCTGTTATATATATATATATATGTATACTCATTCCGCAAGCCTTCATTCATTTGTTCTTCTTTCTTTATTTGGACAAGTAAAACGCATACCACATCATTACGTACGTTACGAGAAAAGAATAACCAAAAAAAAAAAAGGTAGAAAGATAGGTTTTTTTGATGCAACGTCTTACGTACACCCTGTCACGACGTGTTTGTCAAACAATTCCAGTGTCAACATGTCAGTGTGCCTCGGCCACATCGCTTGTGACGTCGTGGCGTTCATATAGGCCGACAATTGTTCCTCTGCGTGCTCCAAAAACGGAAACCTCATCGTACCAATGCGGAGAATGCGGAAAGTCTTTTCGACTTCTCAATGCGCTTAATCATCACATCATGACAAAACACGCGGGGCACGCCAAGGCAATGATGATGCGAGACGGTAAACTTGAGGAGGTCCGTCCGGATGATGCGAAAGCCAAACCCCCGTCTGCGTCCCCTTCCGCCTCCTCGGCTACTTCGACTGCCACAGCTACTACTTCATCGCCCCACTCCCCGTCTTCTCCGGCTTCCTCTGCCGCATCGTTTCCGGGGATGGTTTACACTCCTTTTGGTGGAACTCCATCGTTTGGTGTCTCCCCGCTTGGGAATCCCGCAGATCCGATTCAAACAGCAAAGGTAACCCCTCCGACTGGGGCCTCGGGCACGGACGCGGCAGTGAAGGACGAGGACACCGATAAGAAGCTCTTTGTCTGTACGATTTGCCAAAAGACGTTTCGTCTCGAGGCCGCACTGCAGCACCACTACCAGGCAAAACATAATATGGAGATGCCAACTCCTGGCGGAGGTAAAGCAACCTCGCAGAGCGGCAACGCAGCCACTGGTAATATGAACCATAGCGGGTTTGCTGCTGCTTTTGCTGCTGGTGGAAGCATCGGGTCGGATGATGCATCGAAATCCGCCTCAGCCACGCAGTACGTGCACAGCCAAGAATCTCTTCTCCCACAGGCCCCACAGTATCACCTCGATGTCGCGCCGAATGCGCCGGAGGAAGGAGATGTAGCGGCGCATTGGCGATGCGTCAATCACTGCGTTGTACTTGGCTCGGTACAAAATATTCAAGAGGGATACGTTTTTGAGGATAAAGTTGTGCAGTTTACATTAATCACAGATTTTGAAGGACCCTCGCCCGGGGATCCTGACAAGGATTTTCACACTATAAGAGTATTTAATGATTCGTACGGGGAACAAGTAAGGCGAGAACTAAAAGAGGGTGATCGATTCCTTGTGACTGGTCGTCTGCGTATGGTTCCGCAGTACGACGGATCCATGAAAAAGTATTACCACTATCCTGTTATCCAAGTTCACCCTGGAAGCGGATTTGTCATGAAAGTCTGACAAGGGAAGACGTAAAGAAATTTGAGTCTGGAGAAAGTGGAAGCGAAAAACGCATAAATTGGGAAAGAGAGAAAGAGAGAAAAGGAAAAAGGAGTAAAATACATTCAAAAACCGAGAGTCGAAACTAAGAACTAGAATGGATATGAATTTCTAAAGTAGTTTTTTTTTTTTCTCTTTTCTTTTTCTCTTTGACGTCTTGCTAATTTATATCTTTCTCTCTTTTGATATTGTTTGTTTCTGTGTGTGTTTTTTTGTACTGTTTCTTTCGTGTAAATGCTTTGAGGACAGCAACAACAACAACAACAAAACATACATATACATTAATTATTAAAGGTGAACACCAAGTAAGAGGAAAAGGATAGTAATGATCAAGAGGTATTTGTCCGTCAGCGAATGTCGTTAGTGTTGTTGTAGTTTTCGGTTTGTATGGTGCGATACAAACATCACGAAGCTTATTTTATACATTAGCGACATGTTTTTTTTTTTTTGTATGTGTGTGTGTCTGTGTGTGTTTACCCCCTATTTGCTGCATGTTTTTGTTTTTATGAATATATCTCTATTTTTTTTTTTGTTCTTTTTTTTTTTTGCGCATTTATTCTTTTTATTTGCTTTTTTTTGAAAAAGGATTTTTTTTCTTTTTTATTGAGCTCTGTTTCTTGAACAGATTTGCTCGCATGGCTTCTGACGGTTTGGTGGTTGCTGCCGCAAAAGTGAATTCCGGTCTCACAGAGGTGGGAACGTTTTCCTGCGACGCTCGCTGTTGTTGTGTCTCGGGTGATGTCATTTGGGTAGCGGAATTAAAAGGCGGCATCGCATTATATAATACTCAAACATGTGAATTATTGTGTCGTGTGCCGATAGGTGTCACGGCGGAGCGTGTGCACGTCCGCTGCATGGTTCACGTCTATCGTGAGATTTGGGCCGGTGATAGCAATGGAACAATACACATCTTTGACGCCCCAACGCGTCGGTGGAAGCGTGGCTTAACCATTCACGGCATGGAGACCTCTGCCCCCATTACATCCCTGCATTTTGATGGAAAGTCCCTTCTTGCCGCCTCCGACACGGGTCGAGTGGTGCAGTGGGATCCGTTCAGCAAAGCGCAAGTCGCCGTCTTTGTCGCCTTGGATCGTGTAGCCGTCGTGACGGTGGCGGCGGGCCTTGTAGCTGCGGGTGATGTTAAAGGGACAGTGTACTGTTGGGACCCCGTGTCTGGGGAAGTGGTTCGGGAACACGCCAGTGATTCCTCGGGCGTGTCCAGTATGCTTGCGGAGCCAACAAGCGGTACACTGTGGGTTGGCCGACGCAACGGTATGATTAGCGTGTATGGATTTACAACAAAAAATGAAGACAGTACGTTAGTTGTAAGTGGAACATCATGCAGAGATTATTCGTTACGTTTCGACGGACGCCTTCATGTAGGTGATGGGGCAGTGACATCCATGGTTCCTGTAAGCGGAAAGGTTATGGCCACTTCGTACAATAAGAGTCTCGTTGTTTTTAATGTTCTAACGCGGGAGGTTGTGGCTCGTGTTCCTATGGCTCACGGAGCCTTTATTCACTCTGCTGCCCGCGTTTACTGTTGCGAGACGATACGTGCATGGACACTTGGTAACGATGGGACTGTTCGGGTGTGGGATGTGGCGGGCTACTTTGTTCCAGCGCAGTCTCCTCCTCCGCTTAGTCCGTTTCAACAGGCAGTACTTGCGGAGAGCGCCAAGTGCATTTTAACGGTTGAGAATTCCCACTTGGCAACACGTGAGGCGGCGGCACAGGGCCGTGTTTTGGACCTACGTGAAGAATTGCGACGCTCACGAGATGAGCTGCACGAGATTCGCATTCGTAGCGGTACATGTGAGGAAACGATTCGATCCAGAGACCTGGAAATCGCAACGCGAGACAAGCGTGTGGTTGAGCTTGAAGAGGAAGTGAAAAAGCTGCACAAGAACCTGACCGACAGTGCCGCCCGGGCGGATATAGCTCAGCGGGAAAGCTCTATGCTTCGTGTGGATCTTGCTCGTGCGCAACAACTCATCAGCGAATCCAATGCATTGGCCTCCACACGTGTTGCGGAGCGATCTTCGCTGGAGCAGCAGTTATCCGCAAAGCGGGTGGAGGGATCTCAACTGGAAATACGTTTACGTGATAGCGAGGCTGTGGCTACACAGCTGCGGGCTGAAAATGCACGTTTACATGGTATGTTGTCTCAGTTATCTTCCTCACAGTCTATGGATGCGGACTTGTATAAGAAAACTCTCTCCTCTACCGAAGGGGCTGTGCGACAGGAATTGGAAGAACTACGAAGAAGGGCACAACTGATGAATGCCATGATTATCTCCATGGAGTATACCATTCGACGTAAAGAAGAGGAAGACCGGGACATGACAGCGCTGTTGAATGCGTTTCGACGTAAGGTGGCAGACCACGTCACGGACCCACACTTGGCTGCCTTGTTGAATCTCACTATGATGCGCAATCCGAATCGCTTTGATATGGAATGTGATGAGCATACAAAGTCTATGATGCGAGATCGTAATGGACCTTTTATTCGTTTTCTTCAGATGTTGCGCGACCATGATCCAAATGCGTACGACCAACTGGTTAAGTATCTTCAGCATCCAGAGGCCGGATCACATTTGAGCACTGTTTTTGAACGTCTTTTAGCCCTTGCCCAGAAAGAAAATGGCGCGAGCCCAGAGGACTTAGCTACTTTTAAGAAGAGTCTTCCCGCATTACTTGAACCACTTGAGGCATCACGTGTGGGTCATTCCGCTCTTGCCGATCTTGCCACAAAGACGACATCAACAGGTGCTCCACTGAGTCAATTCGATGCCAATCGTGGCATCGGCGCCTCAGGGGTCCTGAAATCGATTGAAGATGCATTACCTGGTGCATCAATAGTTAAAGCAACCTCTCTTTTAGATAATGCCATGGCACCATCTCAGCAAAATGCGGGAGTTTCAAATGAAATGGTTGATGTGAAATCAGCCAAGACGGGGGAAGATCAAGTACATGCACTTCTCAAGTCCCTTGGTCTAAAACCTGGTGATTACCTTGATTCAACCACATCACTTCTACTAGGTGGTGGTGGAGGTGGCGAAGATAGTTATATTAAGCATTTACGAAGTGCTTTTGAGTTTATTCTACAAACGAGACGCGATTTGGTTGAGCAGTTGGCTTTACTCCTTAAAAGAACAATAAAGGCTCGACAGGTGGTTGATGCTCTCACAAGCAACGCACGGGACGGAGCACTAACCCAACGACGCTCCTCTGGTCTTATGGGCGGACGACAAAGTCTTGCGTCTGTGGTGACGAGCATATTAGATGAAATACACCGTCTTGCAGCGGATGTTGTATCCATGTATCTTACCGGTGCGGAAAAGCAACGACACGGTGTAAGTATTTAGAGTTATTTTATTTTTATTTTATCCTTTACTTAGACTATACATCCAAATATTGTTTTTTTTTCTTTCTTTCGAGTCCTTCTTCATCCCACAATTTAGAGGATGCAAACTTTATGAGGGATTCATCCACCAAAGATTGTCAATCATATATATATATATATATATATATATATATATATATATATAGAGAGAGAGAGAGAGAGAGAGATAGATAGAGGGGGAAAAAAAGAAGGAAAAGGGGTGACATTTTTATGAAATGGACATTGTATCATTATGATTGTATACATAATACCAGCGATAACTCTTCTTTCTCCTATTACGTGTGTTTTTCATTTTTATTTTTGGATCAGCGTACACTTTTTTTTCATTATTATTTCTCTATAATTTTTTTTTATATTATTGCTCTCTTTGCTCAGAGAAAGACTTTAGAAATCCTGTGCTATTATTTTTATATATTTTTCTTTTTGGTAAGAAAAACTAAAAATTCCACGAGGAAATGAGCGCATCCGTAGATAAACAGCAACCCTATGAGGTGTTAATAAATGGCAGATTATATGACTGCCGAAACTTTAGACATCCCGGCGGAAGTGTTATCAAA